>JADNRY010000443.1:0-48231 GCA_015501585.1 Rhodocollybia butyracea | reverse complement strand
ATATCGCCCATGCCATGGTCATGTTTAGCATTGAACGCAGCACAATGCAGATTGAGAAAGAAATCAGTTCAGAGTGTAGACACTATATAAAGTGTGTTACAAGAGATAGGAATATGCGAAAGGAATACGGGGTACAGGAGAATCAAGGAGCGTGAATGTCCGAAGTTGGGCTAGGAAAATCTAAATGTGCCCTTCCATTAGGCGGCTGAATGGATTTTGCTGGTTCCGGAGGTCCCCAGAAGGCGCGTACGGATAACCCTCCCCTCTGGGGTCACGAGTGCGCGAGGGTGCTGTCGGCAATATCGGCGGTCTGTTTGCGGATGTGAATTACCTATTTTGCCAAAGAAGCTTCCCGATTGTTAAGTCATGCAGGGTTGAAGTTATTGATGAGTAATACTCTGAGTCTTTTTTTCAACCACCAACAAAAGATGTCGGATCCGGAGCTCGAACACCGCGCCATTTGCTTCAAGTCCCAGGGTGTTGACGTGGAAACAATTATTAAAAATGCGAGAACCTATTCCGCAATTCAGAGCGAAGTTTGCTGCTCAGCTTGTGCTTCCTGTAAGCCGCAGATGACGGTGTGTCATAGATCCAGCAACTCCCTTGTTTGCAGCGTTTGTGCTAGCCACAAACGCGGTGTGATTTTTTCCACCCTCCTTCGATTTTGTGCCTACGCTTTTATGCAGAACATTCCAATTTCTACCGCCGTAGAACGCTTGCAGACACAGAACGTAGGATACAAGTTCCCTTCTGAACTGTATAAGCGCTCATTGGAAGTTCTGGAGGAGCGTAATTCGGCACCAGCGGTATTGCTGGCCATCCACTCCGAGAGGAGAAGTTGTTTCCGGAGGCTGTGGAAGACAGGAAAAGGTTGGCAGCAGTGATAGCGGAGAGCAGGGGTGCGGGTTCGTCGATATCGACGTCCATGGAGAAAAGCAAAGATAAGAGGGACGAGCGGAAAAAAAAGGCTAAGCTGGGGAAAGGGGAACCACGGGTTTCTTTACCGATGATTCCTTCCCTCAAGCTTGTTATCCCCGCTATATCTAAACCTTCTACCCCTCCTTCTTCCTCTCCATTAACTGTCCCGATTGTAGACTCATTCCCTCCCACTTCTTCAAAAAAGCGTGCCGCTCCTGCCGATAACGGTCGTGCGGTTTGTCAGCGTGTGGAATCCCCTCCTCCAACGCCAGTACCGACGGTTCCTCTTCGATCCCCTGCTCATAGTAATCTTCCAACACTCCCCGATTCTTCTTTGCCACCCCAAGGGTCAACTGTGAGCAAAATTGCAGCTGTCCCTGCGGAGGAAACCGTACAAGTGAGGTGTTCTATATCACCGCGAATTCGCTGTTGCTAACGCTAGACCTTATAGAAACTGATTTTCCAATTGATGGCTGAAGGCCACGAACTGGACGAGAAGGCTTTCTGGGTGAAGCTCATGAATACCCACCAGCAAATCGTGGCGAAATTGAACGCTGAGGAGACAAGGTCTCATGGTTATACAGAGGAAATTGCTCGATTACAGTCCGACCTTGACTCGCTGGCAGCCGTCTCTGCGGAGGAAACCATACAAGTGAGGTGTTCTATATGACCGCGAATTTGCTGTTGCTAACGCTAGACCTTATAGGAACTGATTTTACGATTGATGGCTGAAGGCCACAAACTGGACGAGAAGACTTTCTGGGCAAAGCTCATGAATACCCACCAGCAAATTGTGGCGAAATTGAACGCTGAGGAGGCGAAGTCTCGTGGTTATACGGAGGAAATTGTTCGATTGCGGTCGGACGAAGACTCGCTGGCAACTAGGAATGCGTGCCTTCAGGCAGAAGTCAACGTGGAGCGGGCTCGTGCAGATATGCTCGCAACTCAATCCAGGCATTGGGAGAGTTGTCTGCCAAAGTTACTGACAAATTCCGGGCAGCTATGGATAGGACGAAGGAGCTTGAAATGAAGCTTGCTGAGTGTGAGCCCCCGCCAAGTAATCCCCCTTCTACGGCGAAGTTGCAACAGGTGCGAATCAATTCACGGGAATGGTCCCTGCTTTTGGCTGATTGTTTTACTTTTCCAGACCATCCAGCTCCTTCAACGAACCATTTCCAAGTTGCACACAGAATTGGGTACCGTCAATTGCTCTTTTACTGGCCTGTCTTCCCGGTACAGCGAACTTCTATGCCGTAACGACTATGTCATGGACAACAACCGTATCCTCTTTCGAGACTCTACTGAGCTCCAGACGCAGCTAGCGGAGAAGAAACGCGAGATAGATATGTTAGGTTCCCTGTTGGTGCAGGCCATGGGTGAGGCTTTGAGTCCAGTGGTCGAGGAACTTCAGGCGGATAGGAGGCACCTGCAGCAGGAGCGCAAGATAGCTCTGGAGTTTGCATCCATGCTCCATCAGCTGAACCTTACCGACTTCGTATGGCGCTTCCAACAGCAGGTTGCCGAGCTGCTTTTCCGAATCTACAACTTAATTCGAACTTCTTCTAGCAATATGGCGACTTCTCCGTTATTCCGAGAGGCTCGTTCAGTTCTTGCTATTGCCATTCCCACTGTTACCAACGCTGCTACCCGTGCCCAAGTTGCTCTTCGTACGGTGTTGGAGGATTTTGATTCCCCGTTCCCCGAGGTTTGGAGTCTTCTGGAGCGTAGCTTGAGTAGACGGATGGTGCATACCCTATCTCGTAATTCTGGGTTTGAGTCCATTATCTCCACCTCGGAACCAGTGTTCGATTATGACAGGATAATCCGCTATGGGGATGTGGTGGAATTGGGTGCCAAGCTTTTCCCTTTAGAGATGTTAAGGGACACTCAAAACCCTTCTTTGCGGAAGCAATCTGTTCCCTCCTGTCGAAACTGCAGATCGAGTCCTATACTCCCGCCTCAACCCCACCTGTCTTGCCCAGCAGGTATTCCCTATCGCCAATACTTCGCCCTCGCTTCCTACGCCTGCCGTTGCCTTACCTGTCCTCCAACATCCACCCGAGGCAATGGAAGAGATCGAATACATGAGCAATGAACAGATTTTTGGTTTCAACCCAACCGTTGAAGAGGGTGAGGTCAACGAAGAAGAAGATGACGGTGAAGGCGACCGATCCAGTGGCATGCTGACCACAGCTGCTGTGGATAACGCCTCTTCCGCCCAACTCGCAGTTCCCTCTACCTTTTTGTCTTCACTGGCAGAGAGAGCTCAGCTCACCCAAGAAAGAGCAGAGAATCGTAAGCGGGGCTTTATATAGGAAGAAAGGTATCTTTGTGATATGTACAAAGCAATAGACCATCAGTCTTGACTCGCAAGACCGTGTTACCAAACCATATATTTTCTCGCTAATCAAAAGAAAAGCCCGGTATTCGCCAACCTTTCAACGAAAAGGCGGTGACGCCTGAACTCGCCTGAAGTGTTGGACATTCAAGGGTCCAGACGCGGACACCCACAGACGGGGGTTTGGATGTTGAGGGAAGAACTAGTGATCCTCAATACCTCAATACTAATGTGGACAAATCTCAAACCTGTTCCTTTAGAATTGTTGGTCAAGTCTGGAGGTGGATTCAAAGGCTCTGATAGTTAATTTATCATTGTGGCCCTCGTGGTCTTAAACCTTTTCTTCGAAAGCTAATTCTAGGCAAATTAGATACGTTTGTGGCTCTTGCACAAAGAACCTTTTCCCGCCAGCAAATACAATCTTTCATCTGCCTGCTGAATCAGAACAGCTAGACTCCGAATGAAAGGATCGGGTGATCTAGGTCTTGTAGTCTACTCCGCGTCGGGTGAAAGAAACGAAATGCGTTGTGGCGCTGGCTCTTGAGTGTCAAAAGAGCCTTTGCTCACTAAAGTTGATGTGTATATATAAGCCCGCTGGGCTTGGGAGCAAATTAATCATGCCTACTTTTACATATGATGTCCCTCTCAATGCTGTCGGAACTACTGTGTCTGAGCAAGAATTTCAGTAAGCTGCTCTGATAAACTCATTTTCATCGCTGATCTGCTCCATTTAGAGACATTCTCAGACACCCATTGCCCTCCTCGCAACAGACCTTTTCGCCAAAGCTCGAATCTTGGGTTCCGATTCTGTCAGAAGTTAAGTGCGCGGATATCAATTCGTACGGCTCGGAGCTCTCTGGTGCATTTACGGGTCATCGTGAAGATGCTCTTCCCATCTTCGACAAGGACCAAGGTAAGGCCCTGGACTCCTCTAGGGAGTCGTTCGCAATAGTCAGGTATGCCGAAATATCTTATTTCGCAGGAACCACTCATATGATTATCTTTCAGAGCTGCAAAGTCGACGGAGACTGATCGCCATTTGCCCAGTCCCAGCTCCCCTGTTATCAGGTATTTGCATTTGAATTTGGTTTGCAAATTGATTTCTTACAAGTTAGACCCGCGAGGATGCTACAACATAACCCCCCCAGTGTCAACCCCGCCTACAATCATTATGGTTGCCGCAAAGTCTCTCAACAGCTCATCTGGACCGAGTGGTTCATGCACTGCCGAACACTGGGGTACTCCACCACCTGATCGTCCTAGTCACATCGAAAACAACACATTGTTTGTACTTGTCAATCCCGACATCGAGGCAGACATTCGAGCGCGCAGACCTCCAGAGTTAGTGAGTCTTCCGCCCAAGTTATCTCAATGCATCACTGTATGGATTTGGAAGGAGAGCTTGCAGGAGTGGCAAATTATCGAATACGGTGATGTCCAAATCATCAATGGTGAGCGGATGGCTTTGTCCTTGGATGGCACTTCAGGGCTTGAGCCCCGTTGGATACTCGACCAGAGCTTGAAGAAGAAGGGTTACAAAAGGGCTCCCGGGAAAAGGACGTGAATGTTGCATTGAACTTTAACTTTCTAATAATTTGACCTGCTTTTCCAATTTTGATCGGATGACTATGTAAGTATACATCTGAGTAACGCAACACTTCCGAGAACGAAAATGAGATGGAGGTCGCGAGCCTCTAGACTTACTCAACAGAAGACCAACGTTTTCACCGCCAACGGACCGAAATATCGCGTATCGTCGTTTATTAGCATCGGGAAATACCAAATGGGCTGGTCACTATGCCGCGTTCGACTCTTGGGTTTTGGAAGGGCACCATGGATCCTTGGATCACCCAAAGAAACGACAAACAACATCCACACAACTTAAGCAACTGGAAACTCTTGTCAGTGACATCGAATAAGACAAGCCCACCACACCATTTCACAACGGCGACTAAAGCAACTTTCAGAGAAACATCTTTCCTTTATGGTCCTTCCAAAACAGTTAGACTAGTCTCTGCACACTCGCAAAGGTTTTCGGTAGCCCCGAATTGCACACTATGTTGATCGTGAGCATTAGCTTTCGCTGAGCTCAATCTTTTTGCTAACTCACATAAGTAGCTTGAGCTGTACCCTGAGTTTCAGAAGCTCAATTTAAGGATTATTGATGTCGATACCCCTGGTATCAGGCGCTTTCAAAACTGTTGTTGCCTGGCATCCACCACCTAAAACTCTTCCTTTACTTGGGATGCTTGCACGTGATCGTTAAAGACTACCCAAGCTGCGCTATGTATGATCTAACTATGTCAGTAGAATTGGAAGGAACTAGTACATGTTCGCCTAGCGTTAGGTTCCGCCTTCCATGTGGATTTGGGCTTTGACGAGACTATCCGATTATCGTTGGTGTCGGAGGAGGATAGAGCGCCAACCTATGAGATCGACGTAGTGGATGAAACCGGGTCGATCAGGACATTTGTTACCATTTCTGTCTTGACTGACTATGGTACCAACGCCGTATTTGGTCGTGCCACGCGAGTGTGGAAGGTTTTTGAGAAAGGTAACCCCTTGGTTCTCTTCGCACTGAAAGACTGCTGGGTGCAGCCAGATCGTCGATTTGAACATGTGTCTCTGGCAGGCATTCGCACCCAGCTAAAAGACGATCCGCATCTGAAGCATTTTCTTACCGTGGCCACTGCCGGCGGAAAGGATTTCGCAAGGATCAGGATCCAAATGTTCACCAGTGGTGCCACTACCGCATCATCTTTGAAGAGATTGGAAAGGCTGTGGTCAGTATGTCAAGTTACAAAGATATGTTTTTGGCCGTCGAGGGTGCTTTGACTGGTGTGTGTCCGATGTTTTTAATCCAACATTTCCGATTGAAGATAGCCTCTATCTTTTGGTGCAATGCACGATGCCGGATACCTCCATCGTGATGGAAGTTCAGGTAATGCCTTATCGTGGTAGTGGGCCTGTGGGTGTCATCATAGACCTAGAATATGTGATCAGTCTTTTAGACAAGAGTTCCCCGCGTGACACTCGAACTGTATGTTCTACATTTTGGGTTGAATCCCCTCTTTTACACTTCCATCTTAGGGAACCCCAGCGTTTCTACCCATCGAAGTTGCGGCGCAATACTACAACGACCTCGATATGCAAAAGGCGGCCTCTTTCCGAAGGGTAGGGGTCCATCTACTGTTTTGCCAAAATGGTTTCCATGATATCGAGCAGTTTTGGTGGATTTGCTTATGGTTTCTATTCCACATGGTCTCGAGCCGTCCAAACAATCAGTTGACTCTCCCTTCACAGCGTCCTATCAAGGCTTGTTCGATACGACCGGCCACTCTTCTCTGCGTACCACAGTGTGGACAAATCCTTTGGCTCTCAAAGACCAGATCGCCGAACTTCCGGGAGCTTGCAAGTCTTTAGGGGGAAGTTTGGCTGATACTCTTGTTGATATTCTCCAAATCAAAAGGGATGCATACCGCAAAGCAGGTGTGAAGTTGGTCAACCCCGCCGAGTTGAAACTACCAGTTCAGAACGCGTTAATGTCGCTGCTACACATGATCAAGGACCTTCAGGCCTTGCCTGACGTTATTGATGGTCCAGAGTTGGTCGAGGTCCGTTTTACTCGAAAGGAGGAACCCAAAAGGACCAGATAATAAGCTAAAGGGACTACACTCGTCCTTAACAACGATAAACCATGCGATGTCAGTAAGAGCACCCTTGGTGGTCTAAACGCCCCTACTTAACCTGAAGCCAGGAAAAGATACTCTACATATCTGAAAGGATATCTCCACTAAGGAAACCACGGAAAACACCTTGTTATGAGTCGAATAATACTATCAACGGAAAAATATACGCTGTCGCTGTGAAGGCCAGCCTGATCCCTGATCCCCGACAATACTTAGTGAACCTGTGATAAGCACCTACGCCTCCGTTTCTCCCTACTATCTTCTCTCTACCTCGAACTATGTCCCGCACCACTCCCTGTGCCTGTCATATGCTCTACCCTTGACTCTCAGGAAGGAAGTGGCCCACTTGTGTGACGCTACCATTACGACGAGATCCTTGAATCTACCCGACTGTACCTCATCCATCACCGTGTGCAATATAACAAGGACAGATTGCTACACCGGCCCTATGCCTAAGGCCATACATGAACACGATCAAAGTGCCTCAGCACAGGGATGCTTTCATCTGCCTCGTAACGTCGTCTCACGCATTGGCGGTAGAGCGGTTACGATACGCAGAGAGACATAGGCCCCTCATTCCGAGGTAATGGCGGCTATGCCGCTTTTGCCAAGAGGAAACGGAGGACACCTTCATCTTCTGCAATGGTAATCCCTTACTCTCCTCACTCTCGCCACACCTTCTTTGAGAATGCGTGCAGACTCCTAAGCTTTCTCACTCCCTTCCCTCCCTGCCCCCTTCTGATGACCTGAAGATTTTTTGCTGGTGAGAGTATCTGGGTCCTCAGAGTGGAAATGATTAACACAACTTTGGAAGATGGTAACTAATATTGCACGAGTGATTACACAAATGTCGTATAATTTTCTGTCTAGAATGAACTATAACAGACTGCGCCTGGATGAGGAAAATTAAGAGAGCCTTGTTGAGAACCTGTTCAGTAATACTTCCTTTTGTATTTGGCGATATGAGATGGCTGTAATACTTACCACGCTCTTGACTTGACCCTCTCGTGTCTGTCAATGCTTTTGTGCGTTCCAGGTCCCGGCCTGTGTACACAGCAATGGCAGAGACAGACGCCCCCAGCACATACCCAAGGCGCGATATGTGTAGCAGGGAACCCGGCTGTTATTAAATGGGACCGCGCCGGTTGTACCTCTACCTACCTACCTTACCTTCCCACAGCTGATCAAGGGTTGCTGAGTTATGGTCTTCTTCAGATGTTAGTCGGTCCCTATCCGACTCTATGTAACTTTTGAGCCTGTCGACTGAGACGAACAACTCGTCGAGCTCATTCATGGCTGCAATGATATTGGAAAGGCTGGTCACTGTATTTACTATTTATAACGAACCCAGCGGCCAAAGTTGACGGGCCCAATTCTTCACTTTCTTTCTCTCAATTCCACTACTTGAACAAAACTTTTTGTAATAAGAAAAAGAGAAAAAAATTATATATAGCGGCTAAAGGAGGTTGATCCATCTAGACAAGTTTGTTGTAACGCCTCCGCCTCTCCATAATCACCACTGACCGTATCCGGCGATACGGTCATCCTAGACGCCGCTGATAGACCAAACGGTCTATCTTATCATTCTATTTATTATTAATTATATAATAAATTCGTTACTATAAGTATTGTACGATTACTTAAGAGTCTAGTTAGTCTTTTACACCGTTGTACACACAATAGTATCCTATTTGTCGTGTTCACCGGTGTTCTTAAGGACTTTGCCCATAGGGCACGTTATACTTTTTTGAACATCAAAAAATTACTATTGTGTGAATAACACAAAGCTATTAGTTTAACAAAGTATAACAACCATTTTTCCAACTCACTACACAAACCCGCTCCATTTTTCCGTCCCGCTATATCATTTGCTGTCTCAATGACCTCTCGAAATCAATCAGAGAAGTCATATCGGAGCGTGCGCGATCGCGCACCTTCCATTCGTGGTGACGTGTCACCACAATCAATCTATTCAGTCGCATCAGCGACTCATTCCGTGCGTGCGTCTGAAGGACGGCACTACAGGCAGGACAAAAGTCCACCTAATGAACAGTATATGACTATTCGTAAGAAACGGCTGACCCGAGAGGGTTTAAGTGAGATTTCTTCTGCGCTACGAGATGTAGCGGCATCACTTGACAAGAGTACGCAAGTACTCAATTGTATTCTCAATATAACTGAGAAATGGGATGCATATAGCATCCGATCTAATGAAGAAAGATCTTCTTCATCGAGAAACAGCAATAGAATCACTATTGCTGCACCCACACCGCGACGGCCTGCCATCACACCGCCGGTATTGCACAATGCAGCACCATCTGTTCCTACCGAGGCAAACAACTTGGTACGCCAATGGCGTGAGACTGTGCCCAAGGCACCGTCAGTCCAACAATCACTGTTGGACAAACAGTATTCACAAGGGATGACCAAGTCACCCCGTCATGTTCCTGTATTCCGACAGGAATATGCACCAGTGTCAGTAACTATACCGACACCCATCTACACATCCCGCATGAGACAGAGTCCCAATGCGGAGGCAGCGCCTCTGACACTGCAAGGTCCCAGGCCATTACCAGTGACCAAATCTTGCTCACCACAAAGCGCGGTGAACATTAAAAGTGAACCAAAGTTACCTCGTAACTTCAATCAGGTAGTAGTGATACCACCACAGGAAAGTACAATGTACTTCCCTACTGCAAGGGCGCCAATAGTACCCAATATTATTACACCTCCAGTAGTTGTACCAAACACTACTGGAAATCATTCCAGTATGGGACCGCAACACGGTACCCTTCCGGTAGTTCCTACTACCATATCCATTGCCCCAGCGACACAAAGTGTTGCCCCTCTGGTAGTACACACTACCGTAAGACTGCCCAAATTGCCGCCCAGCAATGCGCCAGAGCCAAGTTCAATGCCAGTACCAACGGTATTGGCCGAGTTGCAACCACAACCGCTTCTGTTGGGAGTAGCTAAAGATTGGGTGAGTCGCATAGCGATTCAACGCCAACATAACACCAGTCTCCGAGATTTCGGATTTGCGCCATCTGGGCTTCCCGACCAAATGGTGGGATATAATGTCGACGGAATACCCGTTGATAAATTGACTACTCCCAGAGAAATCTGGGATCAATTTTACATTCCACCCACTGAGTCCTTTCCAGGACCAAGCAATAATGCCGGAGCGAAAGCGCCTAGCAAAAAATCCCATGAAGGGGGGAGGAAGCACAAGAGTGCTAAATCCAAAGGCCGCAAAGGCAGGCCATGGTCGGATGAATCATCTGACTCTAGTGATACCGAGTCAAATACTGACTCTTCGTCTGATGCCTCTTGGCTAGACAAATTTTCTACCCGTAAGGGTAAAATTACTCCCGTAAAATACTGCGTTCACTTGCATCTAAGATGCGAGAAACAACAGGGGACGACAAACGTCGTTCCCGATGAAACACAAGGTACACAAAGTGTACCGTAAACAAATTTGAAATAAGGTAGGGAATCCTATCCCTCCCATTGAGAGCCGTAAAGCTCTTAAAGTTCCATCTCCGGATGTCAATGTCTTCGAGCGGTGGCTAATATTACTTCTCTAATGGATGGTAGTTAACCGCATGTGCGGTGACGATTATGATGCTACACGGACTGCTGTGCTTGGTATGTTTCTAAAGGGCAAAGCCATTGACTGGTATAACGCCAAAGTCGCTGGTATACACCGCACTGTCCTTAAGTGGACATTTGAAGGCGCCATCATTGGTGTCTTTGATCGTTGCATCCAAGCAACGACCATTCATCAAGCTGCATGGCAGTTTGACCTTATTGAGTATTCACCCGATACGGGTGTGAGGGATTATTATTCCTCACTTACACGATGGGCATCACGGATGCTCCAAACACCGGATGATGCAACAATGCGGAAACGGTTCATTGAGGGATTACCCTTCAATATTATCAGGCAACTCACGAACGAGGGGATCGTTCCGGAGTATGTTAGAAGTGATGGTCAGAGCCGTCACACGCATTGAGGACCACACGGCCCTCACTAAATATTATGTCTCTTCTAGGAATAGAGACGATGAACTTGAATCATCAGAACACCCCAATGAGTCGGACACCGAGAACATTAAAAATGTTCTTGAGCCAATCGAGGACACCTCCTTAAGTATCGGAAAGGATAAACCTTCCAAATGATTTATTGGTTTATTCTGACGCCCAGGTAATATGCCTTACCTGGGCATCACTACTTATCCTCAGCCCGGATTCTCACTGAGAATCCTCATTAAGCAATACTCGGAAACTTCCGAGTCTGCGCGTTGAACATTCGGACATTTCCGAATCAAATCATGCTCTAGTGGTACGCCCCACTATCGTTTGATTCGGACAAGTCCGAAAATCTGATGCGCCGCATCAATTAATCCTGTACTTGATACGGGATCATTCTATGTTAAACCAAATTAAAAATGGTTTGGATGGTGATGATGTCATTACCATTTTCGATTCACATCCCTGATGTTAATCTGGTGGGGGAGGGTGTAACGCCTCCGCCTCTCCATAATCACCACTGACCGTATCCGGCGATACGGTCATCCTAGACGCCGCCAATAGACCAAACGGTCTATCTTATCATTCTATTTTTTATTAATTATATAATAAATCCGTTACTATAAGTATCGTACGATTACTTAAGAGTCTAGTTAGTCTTTTACACTGTTGTACACACAATAGTATCCTATTTGTCGTGTTCACCGGTGTTCTTGAGGACTTTGCCCATAGGGCGCGTTATATTTGTTAAACAATGACCTGTACAAAATGGATGCAGGAGTCCCACAAACAAGAAAACTAATGTACTCGGGCCGATACTGACCCTCACTGACCTGTCGACTGCTCAAATTTATCTGTCACAGTTGGCTGGGGAATGTACAGAGGCTACAGCACCGTTAGAGAGGCTTTAAATTGACAAGCATTTGTCGGTCATCTCAAACCCTCTACTGGAGTACATTATCAACAGTACTTGATCCTTGCCCACTTCTGAATTCTGCATAAATCTGCAAGGCCTGGGCAATGTCATTGAGCATTGCTACATCTCGTAGCAACTGTCGATGTTTGTCATCATTGTGATTATGGCTCGTAAGTAATCCTTGCCCATGTTCCGTCGCTGGACCTGGTCTCGGTTTCAGTCGCAACTCGGAATCAGACTCAAATAGGGAAGATCCATGGTCCTTTGATAGTGATACCCAAGAGGGTCACCATAAGTATAGCTAGGATTAGCGCATGGCGGGAATGGATGAAAGGGGGTTTAATCGATGCACGGATATCGAGATTGAGGTAATGATCCAAAGACATGCATGCGTCTACGTGAGGAATCTTTTTGCGGTATGTTAGGAGTAGTTGTCCAGTAGATGTTTCAACGGTACCCTGCCCAAGGGCATTAATATAAGCAGAGACATGCCAGAGGAATGTCGACTTGCCTCGAATGCTCCACATAACTCATTGCTATAATAGTCTTCTGCCTGTTCCATTAACGAGGCAGAAGTTGGAGTAACTGAAGCCTCTTGAATCTGAGCATCAATTCGTCAATAGCTCCATGAATGCAACGTCGTGGACTCAGACTCACCGAAGATAGAGCTGAAAGGACCATCCCAGAATGTTGTTCATCTGGGATGGGGGAAATCTCACGAGACGGTTCTATCTGAGACCAAATTTCAGCAGGTTTCATGCTTAAATTGCTCTCGAGAATAACACAACCAATGTGGCCGAGTATTCGACCCCATATAGCATGGCCGCCATCTTCAAGTCTACCCAACTGAGGAGAAAACTCATGCTCAAACTTAAACCGATCTGAAGGAGCAAGTTCAGAAAAGACACTTGAACAAAGAGGAGAAAGAAACGCGCCTAATTTGGTTGCAACAATTGGATCTGTACCCCCATATAACAGTAGCCGTCCGAGCTCCCAAAGCTGAGACAAAAAAGAGGTGCCCTTCCAGAAGTCTAGCACAGTTTTTCCTTGCGAAGATCCAGGGAAATTACTCAACAGGAACGCGGCGTCAATTTTGTCTTTCAAGAGCTTCACTCTGTTATCGAAATATTCAATCTTGGAATCCACTGAATCATGAGCCATGGACTGAGAAACCATTAGATCAAAAGGCCAAAACATTGGATGAGCTCCCCTGCCTTTAGCAACGCCAGGCACTCCAGACAATTATTTAACGTTTCAAATGCCTCTTCCTTTCGCCTGTTGCTTGCGACTGCTTCTGCTTCAAACACATCCAGAGACTGAAAAAGATGGCGAATCTTTCGGTCGTTGTACTGTTTTAATCGAGCGGAAGTGTCAAGGTCTCTTGTGAATGGACTCTCAAATTCGCTGTGAACTCCTGGCTCCATCGCCTAAACAATAAATTTGAAAAGAACGAAACAAGAGAGGGGAAAAATACATACGTTCAAAGAAGGATATGACTCAAATGCGTCATGAGACAACACAACATTGCAACCCTCTGGTGCTGGATTCTCGAGGTTAGGTACTTCTGGATCCACCACCTGAAACTCATCTTTGAAAGCAAGGCAAGCACTTCGAAAACAACTGCTACTCTCTGGTTTGGGGTTTTCGAGGTCGCTATGCACTACCTCCATCGCCTGGAAAGTTGTAGTTAGAAGCAACGAACAAGACCCAGACCAAGTTACACGCCTTCAAAGGACCAGGGTCATGGTCATGGTGAGAAGCTTTGGACCAGGGAAGCTGCAGAGTCTGAACATTACTATGGCTCTCCATAACAATGTAAGAAGGAGGGGGAATGCTGGATTATAGAGCGACGCTCACTGTGTAAGGTTTAGAATTAATTCGGTAAACTCCTGTATTGATGGAGTCCAGCGTTGAATAGGACACAAATTCGTCTGGTAGTGCGGTTGAAAAAACCTCGGCATTTTCCAGGATATTCAAGACGTGGACGCAGGTATTTATGGACAAATACATGGACATAATGTCTGGGTCGTTCAAGGTCCGCAATGGTAAAGGTGTAATTGCATCGGAAACTACTTGAGTAGCGCCTTAAAAACGAAATTTAAGCGCAGCAAGATGGAGGGACTGAATTGACTCACTAAGACGTGCTACAATAGCCCGGGCAAGCGTCAGATCTTCCACAAACTTATAATCCAATCAGTAGAAATTTCATACATGATAGACAAAGGAACTAACTGTCTTTGTCATAATCAGAAGTTGTAGTTTATGAAGGAGGTATGAAGACTCATCATGACCTATGAACAGTTGGACAGTGTTTCTATCCCGAATGGAGCACCCAGCAGACCCTTGTAGGTTAGGGAGTTCTTCAATGTATTGCTTATCGTAAGTTTCGGCACGATATAGAAGTTCTTGCTTTGGATAACAATGAGACTTCGACGAAACGAATGCAGAAAATATTCTTGTACTGACCACATCTGAGCTACTGACCGATATCAGTCCTTGTAATTTAGCAATTGCTTTTGAATTTTCAGAAGAAGCGCGCAAATCATCTGCGTTGACTTGCTCATAGGTCGAAAAAGCAGTATCAAGGGCTCCCCAAAGAACATGGATGAGAGCGGTTGGCAATTTGACGGAGTCCATAAAAAGTTCAGAGAAAACATTCGTGCGGTGTATCCTTTATAGTATAGCATAGAAAAAAAGAACAAAGAGAACAAAGAGAACAAAAGAAAGTACAGAAAGCAAGGAGAACAAAGAGAACAACGAGAACTTTGGCCGCTGGGTTCGTTATGACTATAAATACAGTGACCAGCCTTTCCAATATCATTGCAGCCATGAACGAGCTCGACAAGTTGTTCGTCTCAGTCGACAGGCTCAAAAGTGACATCGACTCGGATAGGGACCGACTGACATCTGAAGAAGACCATAACTCAGCAACCCTTGATCAGCTGCGGGAAGAGATCCAGAAGATTGAAACTACGCTAGTAAGTGGAATAACTATATCTTTGAGTCTTATTCTTTAACGACCATGTGCACCAGAGAGATAGCATTCCAAGTAAAACGGCATACAACGAGAAAACTCTTAATCGCATATTGACGGAAGTGACGGAAGCGCAACGTTGCATCCCATCCTCTGACGAGTGGAGCCTCGCATTCCTAGATGGTTTATTATGTCGAGGGGCTCAGGTTGAATTGACCAGGGCCGTTGAGATGAATGCCCTACTTCCGCAAAGGCTGATTGAGCCTAAGCTTATCGAAGTGTCAAAAGTAAGTGTCATGTTTGTCGTATCTGTATTCACCTATCACGAAGCACGCAGGAGTTGATAGAGACGCTTCTTAAAGATTCTGAGGGCAAGCGCTCTACAGCCTCTCTGAACAGGAAATTAGAGCTCTATACTGCTCTTCAGCTCGCTTCTCTAGCTACGTTAGAAAATGTATTTCGCTTTTTAGCCCAAGGCTCAGGACGTACATAGTTTATAATAGTCTACTTCGCTATGGCCTTTATTTTCTTATTCATTTAGTGAGTGAAGTATGACTCTCGGGCAAAACCATAAATGTACCATATTTCCGAGGTGCTAGTGTTCCTGAGCAATTTAGGGGTCTCTGCGGATCCCTACAGATCGAATTTGAATGCTGTAACTTCGAATAAAGATGACAAGTGGCATCCGACGCGCGGAGATCTGATACAGATGATCTTAGGACATCTCAGCGCGTAGCTTAGACAAGGTAACCAGCATGAGTGGACTAGTAGAGTAACCTGGTAAGTGGATATCTGGCTCGTTAATGGTTAACCCAATGAGAGCAGGTGTAGAGAATCCGGCGCAAGTATACGACGTATGATTGGCGGATGCTGACTAGACGTCGGGGGATAGATTGGCGAGTGGAAGTAGTAGTAAGGAACAGAGTAAAAAATAGAAACCGAGTCGGAAAACGCAATTCTGCCTCATAGAAGAAAAGCGATGGTATTTAAGGATGTGGGAAACGAACAGAGAAATAAGGCCATACTTGAGTGAAGTAAAATCAAAAAGGCAGGAGGAAATACCATAAGTAGGTGGATGAGGAAAACATGTAGGTAGTCGTGCTCCTCAGCGTTGAGATATCAATGTTGGTACGCAGGAATTGACCAATCAACCAAGGGTTCTCTTATGGTATACAACATCGAGCGTGCACTGCATCGTTGGAGAAGTTAGCCGAAGAACTGCCTGTTGTAGACCATTTGTACTCTTCTCTTGAGTTTGATTCCTGAACGTCTCATAGAGTACAGATTTCTGTAAGCAGCATACACCGATACAAAAGATGCGAAAAGTGCACCACTGCGTCGGAAGCTAGGCAGGCACCCTTGTTACTTTCATTCGCATTGAGTTTGAGTTTGAATTCATTGTACCCTCGGCCATCTGGTTCTCCCATCAGCTATTACCCCAGTACTACTGGAATCAGATTCACGCCTGTTTCAAGTACTAGAGATTCAGCAGACTCGGCATGTGCTTGCGAATTGCAAAGACAACGAACAACATGGGCATTACATCCACCGGCGCCTTCCGCCGCTGGCTCGAAGAGGAGTATTCGCTTTAGATGCCCGAGTGGCAAGCACGTGCAAAATCAATTTGCAAACTTTGACGACGATTTGCTCGTGCACATAACGCATATCCGTCCCTTACATCCCAAATTCCTGTCTTTCTTTTCCCGCCCTCGTATCTACAACAGAACTTACACGAACCAGTCTTAGTTTAATACCCTACCACATAATTTCCTATACTACCTCAACCATTAACCAGTACAGTATTCTACAGCCCCAAACCACGTGGGTCAATAATACAATAATAACTCGACTAACAAGGTCATCGAAGAAACTAGCGGAAGATCCCACCCGCCCAGCGGCGTGACCTTTTCCGTGATTCCCCGAGCTAATGCTCGGTGCACCTTTTAGATTGAACCTGCGATAGATGAGGCTGGAATAATATATAGATGATGGGGTACACAGCCAAACTTTGGAGCGGAAGGCGGGAGGCTGTGCTGTGCCCCCCGTATCACGTTCCTTCGCCGCCAAGCAAGATGCGCGGGTGGGTGGGACTCAATGGCTCTCAATGGTCACCCGACCCAGCCCAACCCTCGCGAGCCCTCCAACAGTGGTCCTCCTCCAACCCATATTTACGACTTTTTGGTCAGCTCAGGGTCAGCTGCTCACCAAGTATAGATCTGGTGGAGCAATTACGAAAACGGTCAAAGGGCATTCTAGAGGCATGAAGTGAGATCTCAACTGATCTCAACCTGGACAATCCTGATGCTTTGAAATATCACAAAGAGCTTTTTTGACTCAGCTGCAGCCGCAAGCATTTGTCCTTGCTTCTTTGTCCTATACATCACCTTCTTTCATGTTACTTGTATATATATTGCGTCTCACTAGAGTGCCAACCCCCACTCTCCTTTCTGACGAATCTGAACCCACTTTCCCCCTCTTTTTCATCATGGTAAAACGCCACTCCAAATTTACCTCTCCGCGTCGTCCGTTAACCCATAGCGCATCTTCGGCCTGGTCTCTGCTTACCCAGGACGAGCAGATCCAGTTGCACCGCCCAAAGACAATCGAAAAGCTAGACCATGAGTTCCATCAACTTTTGGCAAATGGTGATATACCGACCTTTAATAGAGAGAAGGCATGCTGGGAAAGATGGGATCAGTATGTTGGCCGTCACTTCTGGTTAGAAAGGCAAATGATCTATGCCTTCTTCCATCCCTAGTCCTATAATAATCGCTTTAAACGGCAGCATGACACGAGCCAGTCCTGTTGTCTTCCATTCTATTCCAGGATATATTGCACCTTTATGTGCTGATATCTCTAGTCCATATCAAGATGAAGCGGAATGTAGAATGGCTGTGTTCACTTCGAAGTACAGAGGAAAGATAAAGCATTTCTTCAAAGCGCCTCACAAGGGATGCAAATATAAAGGTATAATTGATTTTTTTCTTGAGCATAACCTGCCATATGGCCTGCCACTCACAATGGCCTCCGTTTAATAGTGCCAATCGATGAGGAGGAGGAAGCAGGCTATACCTTCGAATTTGATTCCTTGAATTCATGGATTAGAGAGGATGACGACATGGGTATGTATTATTTTTTTCATTCCGCAGATAGGTGAAGTTGAACTTCTTCAAGACATCGAAGCCAGTGCTCTTCTCTCTTACCGTTTCCATGTCGAAAGTAAGCCTCTGAATTCCTGTCTGTGATCCAAGCTTAGCCCACAGCCAGGTACCAAGTCCGAATCGGAAGAAGAGAGTGATTTTGCACATCAAGTATCCGTGAGTATCCTTTTCCATGCCTTTTGATCCATGGTTCCAAGGATTATAGTGTTTACGTTGGCGAGCACCTGAGTCCAATGCTCTGCCTGACCTGCCAGTGGGCCTGAGTGGGCTTGTTTCTTGCTCTGGAGCTGGCTTCACCCCGGGTGCTTTCCTCTTCTCATGACATATGCGTCGTTTCTAATTGTTATTCAGATCAGTCGCAGAAATATTATGAGGATGGTTTATTCCAAGGTTAGAGTATTTTTATATTCGGCGATGGTTGTCCACTGTTACCGACACTTATTTTCAGAACTCCCAAAATTACACTTTAATTACAATTCTCCCCAAATATCCTCTCGACCGTGTGTTATGCAAAACTAAGAAAAATGACGCGGTGACTCTGGGAGTTTATCTACAGCTACTTTACCCACTGGATGTTGTCACCCCGGAAATTCAAAGGTTTTACTTTAGATAAGGGTAAACAGGATACTCCCCATTGTGGCCCCCTTCTTGTAAATTGCATAGTAGGCAAATTAAGTTCATTGTCTTCTCCTTTTCTCGTGTGTTCTTTCGGTTGGCGCTGGTCTTCCGTTAGGTGTGAATGATAGGCATGATATCTGACACTATCGAGGATAGGTTCTTTGCCGGCCTCCTAGTGCTAGTGCCGATGTTCTCCATGTTCAATCAGACTATATTCCCCCTTATTTCAATAATCCTGCTGCATAGTGGCTATATCCCCACGTTAGCATCCGCTATATGTGGTTCTTCGAAAAACTTGAGCAAACCAGTTGGCCTTTGGCGGATGCCCCAGTCCTGTTCCAGGTCGATAGTCAGTTTCGGACCGTCTCAAGTGATATCCGCTGGAAGAGTCTAACCATCCGACATTACATAGGTAGGATCCCTTTTCCTTTCCCAGTTCTGGAAAGAACTCCCTCGAATCTTGCACACCGAATACCGACTTTCTGCAGCTTTTCACCCGCAGACAAAAGGTCAGACGGGATATTTATCTTATACGGATCTACTGCGCCTACGATCAGGAAGATTGGAAGGAGTTACTACCCCTCGCCAAATTCGTCCACGACAACTCTCCGGCAGCAGGAGTATCCCCTTTCTTCGCCAACAAGGGGGATCACCCAAAACTAAACATCGACTTGGAGCAAGACGGAGTGTCTGTCAATACGTTTGCTCAGGACCTTGCCATACCAGTCTTTGAAAAAACAGTGTCTTCCACGTTAACAGACTAAAACCTCACTTGGCTGACCCGTTCAAATGTGTCCCCTCGCCTCCACCACCAATCTTCATCTAAGGGGACATGGAAGGAAGAGGAAGTTAATTACGCGGCATGGTCCAAGAACTGAAATACTGAACGCCAGCTCCTAATTATCTGATTAAAATTGGTCAGTTGGCTCAAATGATACTTCTGATCTTCTCACAAGGTTGTCCCTTACTGATCCCTTGCAATTGGAGACATTGTTTATATATCTTCATACATTCCGAAACTAAAACAACGATAACAAGAAAGCAAAATACAATATTACACTTTTAAATACAGTAACAAAACCTTTCCATATTACATTCTCTACTCCCCCTTTATGATGACTTACAAGGTACTACCTGGCTTGCTAGACGGAAGAACCTAGGAGCAGATTCTGGACGTTCGGGTCAAATAACGACGAGCCTACGGGTACATTTCCACTTCACCTAAACGCCTGCCCTTCTGCCTCGACGACATCGGGGCTCACCGTAACCGTCACATCCAATTGGGACACACCCTCTTCACTCTTCAGTTCATGGTCCTCCTCTAAACCAGGGATATTGACAACATCTGCCTAGGTGGAATCGGATCCGGAACCAACAGCGGGCCAAGGAGGGTGGAATGAGGGCCCGATGTTGACCTAGCGGGAATTGGGTCAGGGACAGCATGAGATGAGGATGGGGAGGAAGGATTGGGGATGGGTGAAAACCTAATAGGTGAACCAGGGTTGGTAGACACCGGGGACGCAGGCATGTAGGGAAAAACGTCAAATTCAGCCAATAGCTTCTTAATAGCCACTTGAAGGGCAAGACTAGCTGGGCCCCTCAAGGTTTGCAGAGGAAAAAAGTCGACAGTGGACTTGAGGTACTCGCTGTCACTGTAAGGAACCGTATGATCAAAATTGACGATTGTTTCGATGGTGGATGTTACTGACTCAATCCTATCATTCCTCAACAGATCAGGAACCACTGGACTACCAGAAGACTGCCTTAGGAGTTTGCGAACCTCAGGGAATTGCATGTCAAAATCTTCAAGGACGGTACGGAGGGCCAGTTGAGCGTGACAAGCCGCATTGGTGATCGCAGGCATGGCCTCCGATAGTGTAGAGCATACCTTGACAACAAGGGGAGACACAATGACTTCTCAATCTTCACAAGTGTGAAGTAAGTTGCTAAGGCGGAAAAGAGGTTCCACTACCCGCTGTTCAAAGCGCCGGACAAATCCGGGGAGGTCCAGCTGACGAAGCATGGTCGCATACTCCAAGGCTAAGTTATGCTCCTTCGCCAAAGCCTCTCGGTCGTCTTGAACATCCCGCACCAGAGATTCAGCTGAGGGATCCATGGAGAACAACATTATATTCTCGAGCATCCTTACCTCCCTCTTCTTCTCCATCAGGATTCCCTCAAGCTCACTCATCGCTCGCCCCACACAATGATTGGTCTCGACAATACGGTTGTTACGATGCAGTAGGTCCTCATGTTTGGTGGATAGATCCTTGAAAGAGCGATCGGCTACTTTCAACTCGTCCCGCATGTGGTCAACGGTGCCTTGTAAGCGGCGGATGCTCTAGAAGAAATTTCTTAGTCAATGAAAAAGCGATTATCATCGAAACTACTCACCTCCTGCAGCCTCGTTACATCAACCTCGCTCTCAGACGACACAGGCCGCGCAGCCAATTGACTTTCCAACTCCATTGTACGTTGGCAAGACTTCCAAAATTCCTCTATCACCAGAGCAGACGAAGCCTCCACAGTCTTCATGCGAACAAATACAGACCGCAACTCGTCCCGAAGCCGTCCCCTTTCCTCACGATATTGCGCAGACCTCTCTTTCTTGTCCTGCAATTGACGAAGGGCGGATCGATAGGCCTGAACGAATTCAGAAGGTAAGACTTGTTCATCCACGCTGGAACCCTCGACAACTGGTACGAGTGCCGGCCTGCTGGCAGGTGGACTCGGATTCGAAGGCACGGGGTGGGTAGGAATTGAGGATGGAAGGGTAGGAGCGGACTCTAATGGCGACAGGTTGGATTTGTGCAACCGTGGACGAAAGACATGATCTGCCTGTTCAGGCGCAGATTTCCGCTCCTCGGCGCTAGCACTCTGGGGAAACATCGCGTCCCGCTCAGCAGCAATAGCTTGTAAAGCGCTGACACTGTTGTTATTATGTTCAAGCACCTCCAACGCGTCACGAAAAAGAGCCTCAGGAAATTTCAAATCCACTAGCAAATTTAAATGAGCAACGGTGGCGGCGACAGTGATTCATTCCAGCTGTGCATAGGCGCAGAATTGGAGGAGGGTGGTAAAAACACAGGTCCTCTTTTGACCATGACAAAGCTCCCAGACCAAGGAATTCTCTGGCCGAAGACAAGACGGAGGAGGCTTTTGGAGTCAGCAGATGGAGCACTTGATCTCGTTCTGGATGTCTGCGTATGCCCTGGAATGCTCTATAATTTTTGCCACATCAGCGTCCTGGGTTCTGAAACACAAGTTGCGATGTTCAATTTCCGACATTTTTTTCCAAGGCTGCATAAGCAAATATATATCTTTGTTATTGTTGGGTCTGATGCTTGCAGTTCGGATTGGATGATGATGATCCTACATTGCAAGAATATCTTTCAGCAGGCAGATGAAACTGATTGTATTTTTTTCTGGCCGGCAAAGCCTCTTTGTTCGAGAACCACAAACGTATATTTGCCCAGAATTAACAATCCAAGAACAGCTTTATGTAAGATCACAAGGATCACAATAATAAAAGGCGGCCGTGCGTGTCAGAGACTTTGAATCCACATCCGACTTCGCCGATTTCACCGACAAGTTTGAGAATTTGCAATTGGCCCTCCGAAATTCACTAGTCTCAAGTCGCCATTTGCATTTGCAAGGAAGAAAGGAAGGAAGGAAATGGTCCCATTGTGTTGATATCATGAAGACCTTTGTTTTTTTGTGTGTGTGTGTATATATAAGCTTCAACCTTACAAATAGTCAGTCAATCACCTTCCCAGGTTTTCGTACTGAGGGAATCGTTCTACACCATTTATCTTACTAGCACCTGCCACCTAGAGACATGGCCCCATCGCGCCGCTATTTGTTGAGGGATCGGCAGCTCTCAAGTGCTCAAATGTCTGAAGGGTCAACACAAACGCCAACTTGTGCCACTGGTGCTGTGTGTATTCCTTTATAATAGTATGTTGTTCGAGTCACTCAAGGGTCATACTTTCTACAGAACTTATGCACACATAAGTATGGCCGCCAAGCTCGTCGCGCCGTGGCTGCTTCCACCGTTGGGCGGGTCTCTTCAATCACCACTATCGAGCAGGTTTCCTCGGTAGAAACTGTCGAGTGTGTCTCATCGACAACTACTCTCGAGGCTAGTAGGGGCTCTTCACCTGTAGCAACGCAACGCGTCTCCTCAGTCACGACTGTTGAACGCATCTCTTCCATCGTTAAGTGTGCATCGTTTGCCCCAATAGTGTACACAAAGAGGACGATACAACACAGGTATTGCTACTTGGTCTTTTGATACTATATCAACCTCAAATATCCCGTAAAATGCAGAATGTCCTGGCTGACTCGGAATTTCAGCTTTTCAAAGCCAGAGTTACTGAGGAAGTGACGTGCTATATTTGCTGCAACCTTCCTTTTCAGCCTCACGTGTAGGTTTCCCAGTTTACTTCTCACTTTAATTGTCCTCACTAACTGATATAGAACTGCATGTGGGCATGTTTTCTGCGCGAGATGTATCAAAGCACTCAGGGGTGAATCCATTATTCTTAACCGTGAAGCCAAATGCGGTTTCTGCCGGGCAAAGATTCACGCCGAGCCAACCCCATGCTATCCACTGCAAGCTTTAGTTGAAGTCTTGGCTCATGCAGAGGGTATTACTGTTCCACCCAAGATTCGCAAAGTTTGGATTCGTTGAACTGAAGGAGGACGAGGGTTGTCTGAGATGACTGTCGGTATTTGGTATATGTATATCTCAGCTCTTTACCTATGTATTTAAGTATGTTCGATTCTTAGCGCTCGCCGTTGATACCTCGAAGGTTTTAACACCGGCACCAGTGCGTGGCTATCGTGGTTGAAATTTTTGCTAAGTGATCTTACCACCTCGTCGACCTGCCCACCTCCGAGGTCAGCCCTCAACGCCAACGATGCCCGAGTCTGCGAATCGCCCAAATTACTTCAAAACCCATGGTGTCGTTCCTGCAGAATTGACTCCGCATGCGGACGAGTTTACTTCCACCAGTTCCATGTTTGTTGTGCGAGAATACAGGTGTACAGTGCGCTCGAAATGGGTCATCACTAACCTGCAAGTTTGCATGGCTAGGAAGCGTTCATGCGATGTTGGCGGATGCGGCAAAGAGACTGAAGGATGTTGGAAGCGTTGTTGTTTTTACTGAGGTGTTGTACACTCAAATTCTCGAATACCAGGAAGCTCAGACTAAGCGGGCAAAGGAAATTATGAAGATTCACAACAAACAAGATGATTCCGGAAGCTGAAGCCCCAAAGGAGCGTCCTGTACAATTCCTTCCAACGTACGCCCCGATTGAGCTCCAGTACTGTCGACGAGGAAGAAGCTTCCCCAGGAGGAGCACCCATTAGCTCTTCGATCCCTCCTTCGTCGAAGTCTTCGAGGTGCAAAGAAGGTCCCTCCACTACTACTTCCTCCAAATCTTCGAAGCGTAAGGAGATATCCTCTGTGGACAAACTTCCAACTGTACAATCTTCGAAGAGGATTGAACCTGTAAAACTCCTTCTACCTCCCCGTCCTTCTACTACCTCTGAGAGCCCGCGAAAGCATAGTACGCCATTGGTGTATATTGACAAACGTCCTGCTCGTCTTGAATCTTCTTCTCCTAGGAACGATACTCCCGCTAGCATCGACGGTGATGCTATCCCTCCATCAGCACCTTCTCAGTCCGCTAAGCCCAAGCCATCTGCTAAGCCTACTCCTTCGAGGGTTGAAAGCCCAGAACTGGATAAAGAGACTTCCTGACAAGAGGTATTCCGCTTGTACGTAGCGAGTTAGAACAACGTCACGCGCAAGGCACCGTACTGGAAAAGTACGGAAAAGGAGAGGGAGTTGCTTTGTTCAAAAGTTCGCGAGGTTAGAGGTCGAAACGGAGTGTTATCAGCACAGGTCAATGTGGAAAAGGCCAGAGCGGATGCCCTTCAGTCACAAGTTCGATCTTTGGAGGAGAACGTGACGAAGGTCACGGATGAGTTTCGGGGCGTAGCCGGGCGGGCGAACGATCTGGAGACAAAGTTAGTGCTGCGGAAGAAAGCGAAGGAAAGATTCTTCGTCAGCGCCAATTTAGTGAGTGAGTAATCTCAAGTTTTCATTCCGTCCGCGTACTGATCTCGTTGTAGTTGTATCGCAGGCTTCAAGCATCTTTCCAGAACTTGCAGCGCCAGCTCGACAAGATTACTTACCCTCTATGGTGCTATATCCAATAAGCATACCAAGGCGTTGCGTCAGAACGAAGCTGTGGCGGAGAGCTCTTTTTGCAATTAACGGAAACAGAAGTTCAGCCGGCTTGGTGACTGCTGGAAAGCCGGGTAGCGCGAATAGCTGGTGGTATGACATCCATTCTCCAACAGATGTGAGCTTTGGCAGGACCGAAAAATCCTACTGGATTACATATCTCTACTTCACTGCTTGGACTTGCCCAGTTTCTTGCTCACCTCCAGCAACAGGTCTATGAGGCGCTATTCCGGATATCCAACCTAGTCCAAGATTTGGCTAGCGAGCGCATTTCCGATTCCCCTATCCTTAGCGCTATTTGTTCAGTCTGGAACAATGCCCTTTGTGGAGCGCTCCATTCCATTGGAAACTCTGGTTCCGCGCGGTCTGCACCTGTTCCCGAGAAGTTCGGATCGCCTGAACCTGAACCTGTTGCTGGCCCTCTCTCCCGTCCCAACTACACCCCCCTTCCAAATCCTGTATTATTGATGCAGTTGCCGTGGCTCCGTGTAGTCCTACACGGGTACCCAATCACCCTTAGGGGAAAGGGACGAGCTCAACCGTTACTTGGGAAGACGCAAAGAGCGAAGGAGAAGAGCAAAATGAGCTCGTTGCTCCCAATTCTGAGATTTCATATGTCCCGTCCTCTGAGAATCTGTTGTTCACCTAGTTGCGTTGGCGATAATGTGGGTATCTGCGCACGTGCTGAGTGCGTCACTAAGGGTGGTCTACCAAATTTGGATGCTGTGTTTCTGGAACACATAGTCATGTTTGCCAAATTACGTTATTCTTTTTTCACTTGCTCTCTTCCAATACCTGATATAAAAAACAAAAAAATGCAATCTCTCAATGATCTTTTGGCTCGACAAGGTAAAAGCACGTGCGATTCCCAAATGTCTGTAAAGAGTTTACTGCCAAATAAAGTGAGGCCTTACATCTATGTAGGAGACATGCGGTGGAAGGACTTTACCACGATGAACAGGACTACAGAAGGTACGTTGTTCTCTCTCCTTTGTGACGCTTATATTGCATATTTGTTTCAGATTAGGACAAATGAACGAACTAGATCGGGAAATGATACTTACCCAGAGAGCAGAAAAAGTCCAACAAGTCCTCGATAAGAGGGCACTGTCTATGATCCTACATGATGGCGCTGCTTCTCTGCCATCGTATAATGTTCCCGAACGCACACCCACTCCAAAGTTATACCAAGACAGCTTAGAACTCCCTTTAAACAATGCACCCACACCACAGTCTGCTCCGACGCCAGAGCCGCAAGACTTATCTTGCAGGGCACCCATGCTACACTCAACGACTACACAGCCATTTCAGGAAGCCAGCTTACTTCCTAGTGTACCCATGTCGCAGTCCCCTCCGACGCCAGAGTCGTTCCAAGAAGCAGATTCACTTTTCACTACTCCAATACTAGACCTGCTTCAAGAAGCAGAGTTCCCCCTATGGACTTTCTATAACCATGCATCAACTCCTCTGTTCGCCCGCTCCTTAACACCCGAAACTTATCCTGAAGCCTCTCTCTCTGACCTACAACGTTGTCGGCTATCGCGTCATCTGGTTCTACAATTCTTGAAAGTCCCTTGGTTTGAGCGGTATATCCACGGAATGTGGGTTAGATATCTGATTGGCACCGGAAAATATAGGATTTTCCGAGTACAAGGTGAGCGTTTTTTTGGTTTACTTGAATCATCTATCGACTGAATTTGGTGTCAGCATTGTCGAAAGAAACGGTGGAACCATACCAGATCAATACAACCACATATAATCGAAAGGTAGATTTAGTCTGTGGTGGAGTAATCAGGAATGTGTCCTTGGATCTCATTTCGAACGGTGCTTTTACTGAGGCAGGAATAAATCTACTAGTTTTTGGCCTGATCTAATACTATTTCCAGGAGGAATTCATGACTTATAGAGGTCTTATGTCTAGGGATGATGTCCCATTTCCTACATTGCAAGATGTCCAAATCAAATCCCAAGTAATGGCCCAGCTGGCATCACAACTCCAACGTACCAGACATCCAGCCACTAGGATTTTTTGGAGGTTTGAGGAATGGCAGAAACAAACATATTCCGAGTATCTAACGCAATTTGAACGCGCGCAAGAACAAAATCAACACGCGGAGGTGCTGAGATTGGATGAGCTGCTCACTGAATTCAAATTTAAATACGGCGTTGACAAGTATACTTCCTTGGGCGGCAAGAATAAGAGAATGCAAAGCCCCAAGGAGTTGAGAAACGTTGCATTGACTTTGTGAGTGGCTCATTCGAAACTGGTCTCAAAACTAATTATATATTACGCAGAAATATTCAGCCTACCAAGGACTTAGACATGGTTTCGTTTAGTATAGACTTGGGTGACTTTTAGCCTCTAGAATCTAAGCCATTTCGTTCGGCCCAAGAGGTAGACACAGTGATGACTCCAATAAGGTTACAACGTGCATGGTATAAGTATTGCCCATACGTGCACTAAGAAATAGAGAAATGGAAGAGGGAGGGTGGCCAGCTTAATAGTTAATAAGCAACTATATTATGATCAAGCTCGGAAATAGAAAACCTTTGTGTACATACCTGAGAGCTCAAAAACTTGAGTATGGGAAGGAGAGCAGCATGTTAGGCATGCGGAAGGCTTTGGCGAAAATCTTGATTAACACCGTGGACGTCGTTATGGTAATAAAGGGCTATCCTACTGCTATCCTGGGCAACGTGCTACGTCTGTTGTTCATGTTTGTACAAAGGGCCTTGGTAACCATGACTCGTAATTCTAGTATTGTTGAGAATAGCCCCTCTAAAAATCTATTAGATCTAAAGGCTCCTTTCAGAGTATAAAATTACAACTTGTCATCAAAGAAAGGCTTTCAAAGTTCAAACATTGTCCAATTTGGGAAGATAAGGCTTCACACAACCTCTCTTTGTTATATGCCATGGAAAGATAAAAGCCTCGGGGTCTCAATCCACATCTTCACCCAACGCCGAGAAAAAACTTTTTGGTGAGCTTCGTTGTCATATCTTCGCGGTCATATGTATGGTTGCTGAGCTCACTACATCTCTCTCTCAAGCTTCAACACTTCGGAAAAAAACCTCGGTGAGCTTTTTTACTGTCATTGAGTGGCTGCTAAGTAAGCTCATAACTCTCATCGACAGAACTTTCAGCCTTTAATTGAATTATGCAAACTCGAGAAGCTGAGAACGTTGTGTGCTCCGGAAAACGCAAGCTTTCCCTGAGCAATGCTTCTGCTCAACTGCCTCAGTCTCTGGATACACCACTTACTGCTCAGTCAGGTACTGAGCAATGTGTAAAGCGGACTCGTACGCGAGGGCCTAGTATGTCTTTTCACTGATCATCGTTGTAACACAGTTCACGCCTTTGTAGCTCATAGTGGCCGGGTGTATCGCATTGAGCCCGCATGTCCAACATCGTCACTTTCTTAGGCTCGTGGGTCCTTCTTTCTTTATCTTTGAACATCATTTCACCTTATTTCAGTCGACAACTTTCCGTTTACTTTTCGTTCAACATTGCATCCTATACTAGGCTTGCCAAGCTCCGATCACCCCCTTCCATCATCCCCCCTCCTTCCTCTTCGTACTGGCAATCTTACTGGACGTGAACCAAATGTTTCGACTTCTTACCTGCGAACCCTTACGTACTTAACCTTCTTGATCATTCTAATTTCTACTATCATTGGTGGCAAGTGATTTGATTAAATTAACCTTGACCTATTTTGATAACCATATAATATAGGTGCAGCTATCCGGAATGCCTTCACAACTTTGTCGCATCCACTATCTGGCGCTATGGGATCTCTTGTTACCGGTCGCGGCTTTACACTGCCCACCCCGGGAGTGCTAACGCTCTTGTCTGATACACATATGGGCGTTTTTCAAGGTCACAATGTTTCATCGTCTTGCACCTACCCGCTGGTAGCAGCGATCTCTGAAGCGGTTCCCCCTGAAAGTTCAGGTAGTAGCCTCAACAAGGGAACGGAGAACAGCGAGAGTTGCAGAACTGAAAACCCATTACCTTCTTTCACCGAACTCAGCAACAATGAACATCCGAGGAAAAATGGTTCCAAGGCGAATGCTCATTACTTACGAACGGAAATAGAAAGGTTAATTCACCATGAAGTCAAGACAGGGAGCATGGTACGTACTTGGTATTTCAGCACCAATCGAATTTACCAAATTTTGCAGCAAACGCACTTCTGGAATTTGTTGAATGCCCCCGTTCCGGACTTATTTGAGATCCTCAGAGGCATCTACATATATGTTGGCAACACTTCACCGGACTCGCTAGAAGGAGTTGTACTCCAGGAACCAGAGATTATTATTACGGTGCGACTCGAAAATTTGACCAAGCATTGTGAAGTAGATATACGAATCTCTGCATAAACATCTAGCTATTCCTCGACATGTAGTGTCAAGATTAAAATACTATGTTGACATATGTCTCAGGACTTGTTGGAGATATCGGCTTAAGTTACTGATGGTGGTGGTGTAACCGATGTTGAATACCAGGTTAGCTACTGTTAGCTAGATATTACAATTCATATAAAGACGTCAAACTTTCAGAACCAGGATCCATTGCTGTATTTATTTATTGCAAGATGTTCCCAGTAGAACTGGTTCAGCCTGACTCTCGGGATAGAACAAGGGATTTCGGTGATCAAACGATGAGTTAGGATCTACAAGCAGTGCTGACTTCTGCTTCATCCGCATCCGCCAACAAGCCCTTCGAACTTCATCCACCGCCCCATCTCCTCCCAACGCCATCGCTACCGCTAGACTCGGATCTTCATATTCATCGTTTTACTTGTTACTCCAGGTAAATCTGTAAAAACAAACGAGCGATGGACTCCAGGTCAGGCGTGGGGGAGTTACGGATCAAATGAGACATAGCGGTCTCGTTCCTCAGGAATATACAATATGAATAGCTGATGGAACCTGGTTAGCATCTGCCAACCATCCGCCTCAGTCCACCTCCCATCTACATACGTATTTCTCGCCTCTTGCCCATACTTGGTTATCATTATCAGGCCGGAAAAGCAGCACCAGGCCCATACTGACCGTCGCTGATTTATAGCAGTGATGATGATCCGTTTCAACGACATTCAATGACACTCGACGACCCTGGATGTATCCCAAGTGCAACCACCAATTCTCACCGATGCTAAGTACCGATGCTAATAAACCACTGACTCTCACCGGACACACTGTCACAGACCTCGTCCCGACTGACGGTAGCGTTGAGGGGAGTTTTATTTAGTTGCAAGTATGTCTGTTTTGTCTGGACGTCATCAACATGTGTCACTGAAATCGCATTGCAGGTTTGAAACTTCATTACTGTATGGCTCAACCATTTCTTGGTTTTGGAACAGATTTGGCTCGATATTCACGACAAGGGTCCAAGTGTTTATATCTTAGACTAGTAGCCTTTATTTACTCTGTTCCTCACATCTCTCCACTGCTCTTGCCTATACAATTATACGATTGTCCAAGTCCTCCTCCGTCGACATCTGCGCTACGGCGATGTTTATGTTGTTGGCGACAGCCTTTAACGTATCAACGTCCTTGGCCAGACCAAGCAAAATATCAAGAAATGCGGGTGATTCGAGCTCGTTTGGCACGATGTACTGCAGCAAAGAAATGTGCTGAGCAGCGCCAATTAGCCATGTCTCCAATTTTGCAGATTTGTGTTCAACTTTTTGAGTAAAGGTCTTCAGGTCATCGACTGGCAAAGGAGAATGACATTATAAGCCTGAAAAAAATTATGGATCATGCATGACTATGCGCACCTAAGCACTTGTGGCTTGTACATGCAGAAGTTTCGAAGAACGATTGAGAATCGACGGTTTGGGCACAGAGACCCAACTGTGGAATCCATCCAGTATTACTGATTGTAAAGAATGCAATCGTTAGAGCAGGGGATAAAAGGACTCTCCAGATTGTGAAGTGATAAAGCATATCCAAAACACGGTGAAACAGTTGACCAATTAACACGGCGGCTTAAATAGTAATACGTGGGGCCACTGGACTGCTACTGAAATTGCGTTGCTTGAATGAAGCGAAATGAATAAAGATCCTTTGTGCAAGGATACAGGAAATCAAAGAACTACAAACATATAAAACCAGGGACAATAGGCTTTGATTATACTGGCTTTGTTAGAAACATCATGGCTTTTGAGACGAGGATGAAAAAATAATATATTCTAGATCTTTTGCTTGAAATCACCAATTCCGCTTTGATTCGAAAACAAAAACCACTGACTATGGGCCGAAAGACTGGCTGAGCGTTTATCAGAAGCTCCAGAAGATACCGCAAAATGCCAATTTGCCCTGCCCTTCATTGTTTGGAGCAAAGGAGAGTCGCCAGATCAATGATCAAAGATTGGATTGCACTGGGCACGTTCCCCATGATATCGCCTCGAGGGGAGCTCGAAAGTCCTTTGTCGCTTGAGAATATCCACTACTGGCAAAGAAGGGCATGTGTGGAGCTGTTGTAGGCGCATTCTGCGCATGCACGTTGTAGTAGCTCTTCCCAGAGCACAAGAAATTGTAAAAGCAGCTTGACCAATTCGTAGAGCCTTGGCGGTATTCCTTTACATTACGTGGAAGTGAGCCTAACATTGTGTCACATGTCCTAGGTCCAGAGCGCATATCCTCTTGTTCTTCACGAGCAATCGACTTTGTGGTGGAACATACGTCGCCAGATGCTGAGCCGGTCCGGACACCCGTAATATATTAAATTTGCCTCAATGTCTGTTCTTTGTTTCTGCAGTCTTCTCATCATGGTGGACATCTATTTTCGAGAGCACCATTGTATTCCTCTGTCTTTTAGCCAGCAAGGCTCTGTTAAAGCGCTTTCGTTCTCCAATGATGGCCGCTATCTGGCCATTGGTTATGGAGGTGGGGCAGACGTATGGGATCTCGAGGATAACTCGAGGAACTCGCCTCTTCTCACGACACACCGACGATCACCACATCCACCGCTAATAGGTCTGGCTTGGTTCCCTCATCAATCCAGGATAGTGCTTGCCCACTGCAATGGCATTGTGTACACCTTAAACGTCACAAAGAGAAAGTTTTCGACTGCAGGTATTCGATCAAATGGCTTCCATGAAGACGCAGTCTTGGTTGCCATTCTCGATGACACTGTATTTGTTGTTGCTTTCAAAACTAGTATTCAGGTTTTGGAGATTCGTCCTGGATCTGAAGGTAAGCATATTTTTCTAATTGCCCCACAATTATAATCGTTGTTTCTTGAATAAATACTCAGATACGGAGGATGAATTGGTTCTTCTTGGATACCTGCGAAGTCCACCTGCCGCTGCGGGCTTGGATGTAGGTAACATAAACGTGACTGCTGTCTTTGCCTTATCTGAAAGGTGTATCATTGTCTCGTACAATCCTCACATAGTGGTGTCAGTGTTCCTTTTCTGGCTATGATTACTTGCCTGAACCTTACATTTGTCTAGGGAGTGGGAGATTACAACGGCCCCTTTCAATACAAGTGTTTTGGGAACTTTTCATGTCTCTGGTGCAATGTATGTATCATTTACACACCTCGCCGTGATGCAGCTAATCTACTCGTAACAGTTGCGATCTCTCCGCAAATGGTAATTTCCTCACTTCAGGCAACCACATATTTGGTCTTATTAGTCTGCACTTTTGTTACATTGACCTTACTAAAAAGACCCAAAAACCTAGGCAAAACCCAGGCAGCTAGGTCATGACCTTGGGATTTAGGTCATGACCTAGGTCAGGTTGGTCTTTTCCTGGGGTTGGTAGGTCATGGCCTGGGGTGAGATAGGATATGGCCTAGGTGGGGCAGGGCATGGTCTAGGTGAGGGAGGGGATGGTCTAGGTGAGGGAGGGGATGGTCTAGGTGAGGGAGGGGATGGTCTAGGTGAGGGAGGGGATGGTCTAGGAGGGGGAGGGTATAGTCTAGGAGGAGGAGGTTATGGTCTAGGAGGGGGATATATAGTTAGTTTAAGAGGTGTAGGGTGAGAGTGGAGGATGGTGAGATAGAGAATATAAGCAAGAATGAAATATCATAGAATCATGACAAGAAATGTGTAGTAACATATTGGGATTATTGGGATTTTTTACATATCTGTAGATTATGACAAGATCAAGCTAAGTCACAGTGCCCTGTTCTGGGTTGTCAGGCAAGAATGTGACTTACCTGACCTAGCTGATTCAGGTCATGACCTACTTTTTTAGGTCATGACCTACTTTTTAGGTCATCATGACCTGGGTGAACTAGGTCATGACCTACTTGACCTAGGTCATGACCTGGGTGGACTAGGTCATGACCTACCTGGCCTAAGTCATGACCCAAGCCAATTTAAAAATTACTAAATTAGGAAATTTTTCCATTTTTGCAGTGGATGAGGTCAAAGCTGTTTTTATTACCAAATAAGGCAATTTTCAAACATCTTAACTGGTTTTATGTTTTTTTAATAGAGTTAGATACATTTGGAAATTTTTATAAATTACTATATTAGGCAATTTTATTTCAATAGACTTTTATTTCTTAATTAGGCAATTTCAAAACTTTTGCAGTGGATGAGGCCAAAGCTGTTTTCATTGCCTAATTGAGAAGTGACAAATTTGCAGTGGATGAGGTCAAAGCTGATTTCATTACTTATTTGAAAAATGACAAAACTTTTGCAGTGGATGAGGTCAAAGCTGTTTTCACTACCCAATTAAGAAATGACAAAACTGAACACACAAACTGTGTACACTCTTTTCCTAAGGACAATAGCTTGTGGTAGACATCCAGACCTTTTGTTTATACACAGAATAGGTTGCTCACCTAAAATGAAGCCAATCCTGTGGTGGGAAGGGGCTGGATTGCAAAATATTTTTTGGATAACCTTTGATTGTAGTGGATGAGGCCAAAGCTGTATGCCCATAAAAGGAAATCAATGAAAAGTGCTGAGTCTAAAGATTGCTTGATATAACATGCAGATTGGCATGGATAAGGGTGATCCTTTTCATCCCCTGATGCCCTGATGTGCTGTCTACCCTTTCTGAGTCTCAGATATATTTAGATGGCCACTGGGAGATCAGTCTTTATTGATCTTTGAACTTTCTCATCAAAAACCCTCATTTTTTCGAAATTAGAGGATAAGTATCAGAGCATCCAGGGCAGGGTGGGCCACAGGCTTCTAGGACATTGTACCCTGGTATAATAGGTACATTTAGACGACTCAGGAGTAGCCTATACTGTCCTGGGAGAGTGGACTGGAGAGTGGGTAATAATTGATCTCTGTATATGTATGCATAAATTTCGCTTTTTGGACATCAAATAGCATTAGCTAGGAGTACATAGAGAATCAGAATTTTCCAGACTTGATATAGCATGTCTATAACAAAATATTCTCACTATCTGAAGGTCAACATGTGATGATAAGTTTGACACAAGTATCAGACACTTAAGAACCCAGGAGTACTGGTACATCAAGATAAGGAAGGGTTATCAGGAAAAGTTCTGATATCAATCTATGTACTCCTAGCATGCTATATGCCAAGCTAGACAGTCTTCTCTTGCCTACAGCTCCCACTATTAATGATACTCTCCCAGGACAGTATAGGCTACTCCTGAGTCGTCTAAATGTACCTATTATACCAGGGTACAATGTCCTAGAAGCCTGTGGCCCACCCTGCCCTGGATGCTCTGATACTTATCCTCTAATTTCGAAAAAATGAGGGTTTTTGATGAGAAAGTTCAAAGATCAATAAAGACTGATCTCCCAGTGGCCATCTAAATATATCTGAGACTCAGAAAGGGTAGACAGCACATCAGGGCATCAGGGGATGAAAAGGATCACCCTTATCCATGCCAATCTGCATGTTATATCAAGCAATCTTTAGACTCAGCACTTTTCATTGATTTCCTTTTATGGGCATACAGCTTTGGCCTCATCCACTACAATCAAAGGTTATCCAAAAAATATTTTGCAATCCAGCCCCTTCCCACCACAGGATTGGCTTCATTTTAGGTGAGCAACCTATTCTGTGTATAAACAAAAGGTCTGGATGTCTACCACAAGCTATTGTCCTTAGGAAAAGAGTGTACACAGTTTGTGTGTTCAGTTTTGTCATTTCTTAATTGGGTAGTGAAAACAGCTTTGACCTCATCCACTGCAAAAGTTTTGTCATTTTTCAAATAAGTAATGAAATCAGCTTTGACCTCATCCACTGCAAATTTGTCACTTCTCAATTAGGCAATGAAAACAGCTTTGGCCTCATCCACTGCAAAAGTTTTGAAATTGCCTAATTAAGAAATAAAAGTCTATTGAAATAAAATTGCCTAATATAGTAATTTATAAAAATTTCCAAATGTATCTAACTCTATTAAAAAAACATAAAACCAGTTAAGATGTTTGAAAATTGCCTTATTTGGTAATAAAAACAGCTTTGACCTCATCCACTGCAAAAATGGAAAAATTTCCTAATTTAGTAATTTTTAAATTGGCTTGGGTCATGACTTAGGCCAGGTAGGTCATGACCTAGTCCACCCAGGTCATGACCTAGGTCAAGTAGGTCATGACCTAGTTCACCCAGGTCATGATGACCTAAAAAGTAGGTCATGACCTAAAAAAGTAGGTCATGACCTGAATCAGCTAGGTCAGGTAAGTCACATTCTTGCCTGACAACCCAGAACAGGGCACTGTGACTTAGCTTGATCTTGTCATAATCTACAGATATGTAAAAAATCCCAATAATCCCAATATGTTACTACACATTTCTTGTCATGATTCTATGATATTTCATTCTTGCTTATATTCTCTATCTCACCATCCTCCACTCTCACCCTACACCTCTTAAACTAACTATATATCCCCCTCCTAGACCATAACCTCCTCCTCCTAGACTATACCCTCCCCCTCCTAGACCATCCCCTCCCTCACCTAGACCATCCCCTCCCTCACCTAGACCATGCCCTGCCCCACCTAGGCCATATGCACCTGGGGCTCTATTGAAATAATCAGCCAACGACTTCTTTGCTATCTGCTATCTGGTTTCCAGGCCAGACTGTAAGGATCTAGGCGGATCGTTATAGTGTGGGGTTCGGGGGTTGTATTACCTCAGATATGAAGGAGGATGGTATTCGATGTGAAGATCCGGTAGTAGTTGATCTGGCAATCCCAACGACGCGGACCGTTGACGAAGTATCCGACATGAGTGTAACGAGCTTGTAGAGTGATCCTAAGATTAGATAAATAGCCGACTCAAAATATGGAACCCGAGAGCAAAGAGCTGTTGAGGCCAATAAGTCCAGGCGCAGATAGGCGGATATTAAACACTTGAAAAGAGATAAAGAAATCGATCGAGATACATGGGCAGATGTAATCGGGACAGACAGCATCAGAGGGGAAATAAAGTAACTCTATATATAACATTGCCCCCCTCCAAGGGTTATGATCCCGCGGGGAACAGGGACCAGCGTTCACAGGATCTTCCCAGTTCGGTCCAAAAGGGCAATTTTCGGGCAAAAATGGGCCAAATCTGAGTCAAAATTTCGCAACTTCACAACCTGTAAGTACTTTGTAGTATGTAGTGTAGATATGATAATAGATGCTGCAGTTAATTAACAACACTTTCCAACTGCGGGGCCCAACACGTCGCATACATACGTTCCAACCGACACTCACTCAGTAAAATGGCGCACAATGAGCTCGATGTTGTTTTTGATACGAGGCGACACAGAGCCCAATCAAGTGTCTATCCAAGAAAAACCAGGGCGGTATTGTTACGACGTCAACTCAGTGCCACGCTCGAAAACGACACTGTGACTTTATCACCCTCCTCCGCTTCTGTGCCCACGCACGCCTGGAGAAGATATCTGTAGTTGGGGTTGTCGGTTGTCTCAGGTCACTGATGTTGGTTACGAGTTCCCATCCTCCGGGAGATGTTCAAGCGGTGGACGTAAGAGAACAAGCCCGGAAGACCATAAGTGCAGAGCGGGAGGCATGTTTCCGACGGCGCAAGAGGACTAAAAATGTTTGGCGGCATATCTCCAGGCAAGCAAGGATCCAAAGCTGCTGGAAAGTGACGACAAGGGTACGCGTAAGAAGAAGGAGAGGAAGAGCAAAGAACGGCAGGAGGAGGATCCCTAGTCCTTTGCCTAGTAACTCCGTCTCTTCCAAGACCTGTGGTACCTCTTTCCAATAAATCAAGTCGCAGCAAATTCACCAGGTGCATGTGCATCAGATAGTAGTACGCAGGCCCAGTTCCATGGTGAACGCAGGTTGTCAAAGGTAAAAGCGAAATTGACGACATAAGCAAGTAAACCATCCTTATATTCTGGCCTTGCATTACATACTGTATACAGAGCGTTCAAACATATAATCTTGGGCAAAGCGCTCAGTACGCACACGTGACACGAAGCAAACGGATAAACGGCACGTGGCTGGGAATCTTATCAGTGATTTTGCTATCAATGTTCCTGGCCTTTTTCCTTTTACTCACTATTAGACGCCGAAGTTTGAACAGAATAAAGTACTGGCCATTCACAAACGTACCCTCCAACGAAGTAATGCCTATTGTTCATGCATGGATATACAAACGGCCTTTACTTGCCCAGAATAATCCTTCATTGCGTTGCGACATCCACAACATTGGCGCTTTCGCCCAGACAAAGGATTTTTTGATTGGAATACCCTCTTGATCGTGCCACCTTTGATGGCTGGTTGTCCCATTCAAGATGGACTCATGTCTCGATTTGATTTTACCTTAAATAAACTGCACCGACTTCACTGACTTTGCCCAACTTCAAGACACAACCTTCTTTTGGTGAATTTCGTTGCCACTCTTGTAGTCGCTGAGCTCATTACCTCTCTCGTTAGCAGGAAAATTTTACTTTCATTAAATCATGGAAAGTCAAGATACCGCGAAGGTTAGTACACGCTCTGGAAAGCGCAAGTTTTTGCTGCCCGCAGAACAGCCATCCGATGATCTACCAGACACTGGTCGGTCGCAGAAATCTGAGCCGCTTCCAAAACGTATTCGCACGAAAGAGCCCCGTATGCCTTCTTCAGTCTTACGCATCACTGTACCGCTAACACCTCTGATTTGCAGTTCCTGCTTCCTCGCCTTCTCGAACTCGTGTGTCATTCTCTCTTATGTTTCACCGCTACATCTAACCCTGCTCCAGCTGACGGTCATCCTGTCGATTATCGCTTACCTACCCCTGCAGTCGTCGCTAATGATTATTCTGGCCCTAATGCCAATGGGAAGCGCGTGGATAACACTCCAGTACCGGATAGTACCACCTCGGTATCTCCTGGCCAGATGCTGTTTGGCTGGGCTCCTGCTCAGACCATATTAGGATCCAGTAAACGTCAAAAAGTTGACTTTTCTGGTAAGCCGTACCTCACGATCGGTGTAAATTTTGGGACTTAATGTTACCACCAGTTCATTGTCCAAAAAAATATAGCCTTCCCAGTGAGCTTTTTTCGAGTCTATATCCTTCTCTTCAATAATTTTCTGCAATCTTAGGTCCTCCTCTTCGAAGTGGTGAGTAGTAAATCTGTTCCTGTCTGAGAGGGAATCTGATTTGCTGCTATTAGATAATGCATCCCTGAAATTTATGTTCAAGTTTCCCTTCTTCAGGGCTTCTCCCATCTCTGCAGCAGACCTTCCAAGTTCACCCTCGAATCCCGCCTCTTGCATTCAGTCATCAGAAGCTTTTGACCATGAATCTAATTCCGGAATCTCTTCCGTTCAAGATCAGCCATGTCGTTCCACGAATGGTCCGCTAAACCCAGATGGCTCATTCGTGTCACAAAGCTCATTCCTTGGTACCGCTGTCAACAACAAAGATGCTCCGAACGGAAATGAGAATCCTGGTGATTATGAGGAGAAGGAAGAGGAAAATTTCATTATGGACTACCTGAACCCTGGTGACGATATGGAAGTTGATGTAGAAGGCGCAAAAGGTTATATTAACGATGATGGCAGCCACAAGTTAGATGCGTCACGAAAGACATCTGTACCCCAATTTGACTGTGACAAGGCTTCCAACAAAGGTTCCTCACCAGGTTCCGCTGGTATTTGCCCTGGCTCGTCAGTTCAACTGTCTACTTTGTTGCCGCTCTGGGCCAACAGTAATGGCTACGACACTTCGTTCGCTTCTCTCTCTGATCCCAAGGACTGCGAGAAAGGAAAAGAGAAAGAGGGGGTTCATGTCGATGCCCACCCCACAGATGCTGTAGACAAAGATTGGCTGGCAGGTCCCAGTCCTAGCCTCGGCACTTCGCTTTCCTCTCCCTATACCAAGAGGAATGAGAAGGTTCACGTCGACACCAACCTCACAGATCCACCGCTCGTTGACATGAAAGAAGTCATAGATGATGATGATTGGCTGGCAGGTCCCAGTCCTAACCTCGGCACTCCGCTCTCCTCTCCCCATGGGAATGGGAAAGAGAAAGAGAAGGTTCACGTCAATGCCAACCTCACAGGTTCACCGCAAACAAAGCATCCACCGTGTGTTGACATGCAAGAAGTTGTAGATGAGGATTTGCTGACAGGTCCCAGTCCTCACCTCGACGCTCCGCTCTTTTCTCCCCGTGAGAAAGGGAAAGAGAAAGAGAAGGCTCACGTCGATGCCAACCTCACAGATGCACCGCGAAAGAAGCATCCACCGCATGAACCCGTAGAAGAAGTCGTAGAAGATGGCTCGTCGGCAGGTCCCAGTACGAAGCCTGATCCCAGACCCCACCACGTGTTGACATGCAAGAAGTTGTAGAAGATGGCTCGTCGGCAGGTCCCAGTCCTAACCTCCACGCTCCGCTCTCCTCTCCCCATGGGAAAGGGAAAGAGAAAGTTCACGTCAATGCCAACCTCACAGGTGCACCACGAAAGAAGCATCCACCGCGTGTTGACATGCAAGAAGTCGTAGATGAGGATTTGCTGCCAGGTCCCAGTCTTAACCTCGACACTCCGCTCTCCTCTCCCCATGGGAAAGGGAAAGAGAAAGTGGGGGCTCACGTCGATGCCAACCTCACAGATGCACCGCGAAAGAAGCATCCACCGCATGAACCCGTAGAAGAAGTCGTAGAAGATGGCTCGTCGGCAGGTCCCAGTACGAAGCCTGATCCCAGACCCCGCTCTTCAGGCAACATGGTGCCCAACCCTACTGAGAGTTCAGCGCCGAACTGGATGGATGTCGATTCCGATGACCCTTCGGTCTCGTCCCTCACTGACCCCGAGAACGTTCACGTTGGCCACATATACAAAGAACTCAAAGAGTTAATCTGGAGCCAAGTGAGGCCCAGCAGCATGGTAAGTCACTGGTCACTACATACATGGACAAAATTGATCCTGTTTTGCAGCAAAATCACTTCCGCACATTGTTAAAGGCCCCAAATCCAGACTATCCTGAGATTTGGCGAGGCGTTTACTTATACATTGCTGTGACCCACTCTATTGAGCCTATTGGTGCCTTGCCAAAGCCAAACAATGACTCACCCAAACCGCCCAAACCTGCACAGCCAATGCCGAAGCGATGGCGCAGAACTAAGCATCAACCTGGTGCTCGAGTTTCCCTTTCCAAGTCTGTTTGCATGGAGACGAGGGAGCTGATGAGGTCGACCCTGATCAAAGACAAGATTATCTTTGTTGAGGACAAGGACAAGATCATTTCTGTCGATCTATGGAAGGTCAATGACTGGAAAGCTGGTAGACATGCTGGACCCACTACAGACTCTTTTTACCTTGAACTCGCCTCGACGGGTACTTGGACACCCATTGCAGTAGCATTATTTAAATACCCCCAGTACCTGTTGTGGAGATTATGATAATAAACCCAGTAAGCTACTGTACAGTAAGGGTGTAGGGGCATTTTAATCCCTCTGTGTTCGCATTTGATGAGGTCATGTGACTTGTTCGTTGCAGCTTTTGGGTGGCTGGACGAAAATAGGTTATTTACGGGCCTATTTAGGCAATTTCTGGGATGGTAGCTAGCCCAAAAAAGACTATATATAATGTATTAATATTTGAGCACTACTCCGAGGTGGATTAGGCACCATAAGGGGATGGATTGCATCGAAAAATCTAGATGACGTTCGGTCAAAGCTGGGTGAGCATTACCAAATTGGGTAATGCCATCAAAACAGTAAAAGCGGCCTAAAAAGCCTGCTTCTACATGGATATTCCGCCCTATAAGAGTGTAGATAGTATCTTTACATATATAATAGGTCCCTGAAGCAAAATTACAGCGATAGCTGCGGTCAAAGCTGTTTTATTACCATATTTAGAATGCCAGCAAACGCATTTTTTGGCAGAATTCATACAGATCAGGGAATACCATCGCTTCAGGTGCTGCATAAATCGTCCTTGCATATGGCAAAGACTACTACTATATATTACAGTCTATATACGACGTCTTAGCCCCATGGCTACTCATAAGGCCCCAATATTCCATGATAATTCCTCAAAAAATCGAGTTTTGAGGGAAAATCAATAAAGATCAGTGTATACCATCGCATCTGGTGCCATATAAATGGTTCTTGGACACGGATCGAGTTTATACTATGTTGGAGAGTATACCTACCGAGGTTTGAGGTCCTACCTGGGCCTAGACACTCATTATTAGTATTTAATTCCTCAAAAATGCGAATTTTGATGGTTACTCACCATTGATCACTCCATGTACATCCTCCTGACCACATATTGCCAAATATAACACCTGTAGGACGTATCTAGTATACTACAGCACTCAGATATGTATCCCTGACCTCAGACCTTGAGAGGCCATGCCATTACTGAGCCCAACTTCGACTCAACACCACCTGTATGTAATCATATATTTCCCTATTTGGTCATACAGCTTTGACCTCCTCCGGCCTAGAGCGGGCAATTACAGCCTATTCTCTCCATAGAATGCTCTGATTTCGCTTCAGGCATATATATATTATGCAGAGACCATGCCTGTACCGCTAGTATATTAAACATCCCTACTTTTATTTCGATTTTTTACAACACAGCCACAGACCCAAACATCGAAGCAGTGCTACTATTACACTATATACCTGCTTTAATTTCGCTTTAGGTGCATACTGTACATCTGTAAACACTGTATAGACTGCTATTAGGTAGAACACCCATGCATAAACAAGCTTTTAGGCCGCTTTGCTGGCATTCTAAATATGGTAATAAAACAGCTTTGACCGCAGCTATCGCTGTAATTTTGCTTCAGGGACCTATTATATATGTAAAGATACTATCTACACTCTTATAGGGCGGAATATCCATGTAGAAGCAGGCTTTTTAGGCCGCTTTTACTGTTTTGATGGCATTACCCAATTTGGTAATGCTCACCCAGCTTTGACCGAACGTCATCTAGATTTTTCGATGCAATCCATCCCCTTATGGTGCCTAATCCACCTCGGAGTAGTGCTCAAATATTAATACATTATATATAGTCTTTTTTGGGCTAGCTACCATCCCAGAAATTGCCTAAATAGGCCCGTAAATAACCTATTTTCGTCCAGCCACCCAAAAGCTGCAACGAACAAGTCACATGACCTCATCAAATGCGAACACAGAGGGATTAAAATGCCCCTACACTCTTACTGTACAGTAGCTTACTGGGTTTATTATCATAATCTCCACAACAGGTACTGGGGGTATTTAAATAATGCTACTGAAGTGGCTGACTTGGATGGCCTGGAACCAACGCGCAGCTAGGGTCTTTGTTGCCCACTTTATCTCCCTCGACGACAACAAAAATTACAGCGCCGAGTTGGTCCACAAAACCTTCCGAGCTCACCTCTCGAATTTGAAGGAGCAGTTTATGATGCAAGAGCCTTCTATCCGGCTGTCTCCCCAACAGAAAGATAAAGACCGTTTTGAGTGACGAATGGCGCGCCGCAGCAGGGTAGGTGCATTCAACCCCATCATAGGTGCTCGTATCTGATACATTTTGGTTTCCAGCTTGTTGACAGGCGCGTGGAGACCTTTTTACAAATTAGTCTTGGGGTAGCTTCCATGGAGGACCTGAGGAAGGCCATCTATCTCATCACTGCTGAATCTGTAAGCGGAGACGAAACTGCTGATCAGGACCGCAAGCAGTTTTTCATTACGAGTATGGGATGGAGGTCCCAAGAGTGTTCCGATTTTCTAGCTAACCTGAGTGCTTTGCACCTTTCTTCTCGTTATCTGGGCAATGGAAAATACCAGCGCGGTGTTTTCCCTCATTCTCGCTACTTTTCAAACCGACCTGAAAGTGTATACGATCGCGATGGGGCGCGGACGGGTCTACCTATCAACTGGTACAACCCATCCTGGCTCAATGCTCATCCCAATCGCAAGCAAGCCATTCAACCTACCAAAGCAGTCTCTCTTGCTTTACCAGGTCGTATAGTCCAGTAAGCGTGCCGTCCATCAGCTTCATCTAGCGCTGATTACATTCAAATGTTAGACAAGCAAAGCGTTTTCTTCACGTCAAGACCTGAAAGGATCTGCCTCTGGCGCTTCAGGAACAAGTACCATCCGTAAGTTATGGTCTCTCTGATCTACTTACTGACCTTTACATCTCTTACTTTCTATTAGAACTCGAGAGGACATGCGTGAGGTTTAGGTGTTAAACGTTCTTGTCATTATTTAATAACGCTATAATACTTCATGTATGAGCATCGCTCAGCTGAACTAGTATAAGTAGTTTAATTACTAGATGCCTAAAGTACCAGGATAGCCAAAGATCCTGCAAGCTCAATTAGGATATTTTCCTTCCTCATCCCATACTTAGGCGACTCCGACCAATATTCTTTTTATCCAACCGAAATATCGCATGGGCAGATTCAACTCCGCCTAAATACATTCTCAGTCTTCTATCTCTCTACTCTTTATCACTAACCTATCCATCCATGCAATATGTACTTCGTACACTGATAGAATTCTGGGATACTTGTTGCTGCAAAGTTATAAGTGATTTATCAAAAAGTTGCACTTCTTGGCGACCCATAGTACAACCACATCTATCGCTGTATCAGCTTTCAGCACCGTATCCATTTCTGCTGCTGTATCTTGTTTCTAGGCTTTCGCCGTTATGGATGCTATGTACAAGAGATTTCTCTCAATGAAAAAGCCCAGGTATGCGGAAGCTCAGAGTCGGGGACTTGCCGTGCAACGCACGGCGTTAACGATTTAATAATATGTAGCTATATTTGATACAAGCTGGCGTTCGGATGCAATATCAATATATTGAACTCCAGACCGAGGGAGAATCCCTCCAATATATTGATATCGATAGATATGCATCCGAACGTCAGCTTGTACATAAGTATCAAATATAGCTACATATTATCAAATGCTAATCAGGCATTCAGGACCGAGCTCCAAACATGCATATGGTCCGAGGAAGCTCGACCAAAGCACGACATCGCTCACCAATATCAAACAAGTGGGCAAAAGGCACAAGAAAGGCCTTCATGACAGCTCGTATGTTGGAGTACATAGCTGCCATCATGATCTTTCTTTCACGGTTGGAAAGACTGGATCCAATTGCAAGCATCTGCTGTCCGCGGCGGAACTGGGTAACTCTCGGAGAGTATCGATGATTTGCGTTGCAACATTCTCAAAGTACACGTTAATTAATGATTGATTACTTGTAATGGACCGATTCACTGAGCCCAATTCTGTCCTTTCACTAGAAACATCGTCGGATGACGTCATCAGTCCGCGTTATACCGATTTTTACTTTGCCCAGCTGGTAGCCATTCTTAGTCTACTCCTCATACAAATTCATGCTCCTCAGCCCGACTCTAAATGTCCAGATTATCGATTAAGCCTGATTATCTGTGCCCTCCCAACTGAGTTCGTCGAACATTGTTGTCATATAACCAGACTATTGGGGATGGCTGCAGCTCGAGATCCATGAAGACATCTTCTTGCATAAAAACATTGTAGTACTAGGCTCTTCTATGAGTCTACTGCACTCATACTCAAACTATGCTACGCATCATCGTCATCCTTGGATTTTCGCGTCTGAGTCGGCAAAGGTGGGATCCTGAAAAGGCAATTGCGAGTAATAATCAGAATGTGTAATTTATGCCATGACATTGATATCCATTCAAAGTGATGGATTGACAGTCGCGAGTGAATATAAGTAGCTCTATATAACTATATGTACTTATATTAATCAGGCATACAGGTGTATCAGGATCGAGCTCCAATGCATGCATATGGTTGCTGAAATACTTATTGCAAGCATTCTTTAATGACTGCTCTACGTGGTGGAAACAGTCGGGTAACTCTCAGAGAGTGTCGCCAATATTTATTTTGCTTGCAGAGGGTAGGATAGTTTGGCTGTATTCTTTTCCTACTACCTACCTATATGTCTCGTGTTACCAGGGTATTTTATTTCCTCTTCCGCCTAACTCATATCTCCCTCTACCTTTTTGTCTTCACTTCCCATGGCTATTTCTCTGCTCGTTTCACACTTCTTAAATGTTAATCACTAGTCCATACTTTATCTACACTATGGGCCCCAGATTGACTGCGCGGATCTTTTCGTCCTGAATTGGTATAGTCACCGAAGTCGGTGAACTTTGCGGGGCCTTTGTGGAGAAAGGCTTTTGTACCAGCCACAAACGAGAACAAAGCTATGTATGGATTAAATATTGAGTGAGCCAGCCATGATCCAATCCCTCCAACGAGTACGTAACTAAGAAACCCTTTGCGGGCAAAATCGATCTTGCTGTGATGTCGTGCACGTCGGTCGCTACAGCGATAAAGGACTATTCTGACCGACAGCGAAAAGCGCTTTTACTTACTTTGCTTTGGCTGTTGTACAAAGAGTCAAAGTCCTGCAAGATGGTATATATACACATCATAATCCTATAACTACTTTCACTGCTATTTTTCTATCATGGCTGATATTGCACTCACCTCTCTTCTGTTTCTTTTTGACATTGTCCGAGGCGCATTCGCCCTGTGGCACCGACCTCTTTCATTTGTGCTTTTCCTCTGGCTCACCTCCCTCTTGAATACACCCCTGCTATGGGTGGCAAGCTTGGCTCTGAAGCCACTCTGTGGTATTCCTGGTGTCGATCGTTCTCACTTTTGCATAACTGAAAATACAGCATCCCACGTGAATTACCCTTGTCTGATCGAGGCACAGACGTTAACATTCGAAAAATTGCTCGACAACACGGTAGGAGGATCGGGATTGTCACTAGAAATCAAGAAAGCCAAACTGGCCGTCGTAGAGCTCGTAACTCTGGTTGAATATAGCCAACTCACAAACCAATATGTCCTCGGTATCTCAATGCTCTTCCTGCCGTGAATTAGCTATACTAACTGTGGTCGCAGTGGACTCTTTAACCTTGTTTGTTCAAGATGCTCGCTCATCGGGAAGAGGACTACAACTTCTCAGTTTGAAAGTATATGGCGCAGTCGATTTGTATGTTTCTTCCTTTGCTTAAAGATGTTTGCTACAGCTTACGAGTCATGATGCTGGCGTAGGATAATAGCTATCAACAAATGTACCATGAATATGCTTTCGTCTATATCCTCCCCATCCTCATCCATCTTCTCGTGGGCACTCACCCCTTTTTATTCTCGTCCATCGATCACTCACGAAGTCATACGCGAAGCATTTGTCGACTCAATGATAACGCTCGCCGGACTTGTCGAAAACCTTATTCTCCTTGCTGAGGTTGAGCTTATGAACATTGACAGGCTGGAGGAACACCTCTCCCTTCTCCACGTATTGACAGTCCAAGAAGACACAGCGATCTCATCAGCAAAAACTGAGCTGCTCAGAGATATCTGGACCTTGTTTGGTGGGAACAGGCGAATGCTGAAGGGGTATGATAAAAACCTAGAGCTACTTCATGGTATAGGGGGAGTATGGAGGCAAGCTTGGGCGCACGTCACCTCGGTGTTACGTCAACGCCAACGATGCCCGAGTCTGCGAATCGCCCAAATTACTTCAAAACCCATGGTGTCGTTCCTGCAGAATTGACTCCGCATGCGGACGAGTTTACTTCCACCAGTTCCATGTTTGTTGTGCGAGAATACAGGTGTACAGTGCGCTCGAAATGGGTCATCACTAACCTGCAAGTTTGCATGGCTAGGAAGCGTTCATGCGATGTTGGCGGATGCGGCAAAGAGACTGAAGGATGTTGGAAGCGTTGTTGTTTTTACTGAGGTGTTGTACACTCAAATTCTCGAATACCAGGAAGCTCAGACTAAGCGGGCAAAGGAAATTATGAAGATTCACAACAAACAAGATGATTCCGGAAGCTGAAGCCCAAAGGAGCGTCCTGTACAATTCCTTCCAACGTACGCCCCGATTGAGCTCCAGTACTGTCGACGAGGAAGAAGCTTCCCCAGGAGGAGCACCCATTAGCTCTTCGATCCCTCCTTCGTCGAAGTCTTCGAGGTGCAAAGAAGGTCCCTCCACTACTACTTCCTCCAAATCTTCGAAGCGTAAGGAGATATCCTCTGTGGACAAACTTCCAACTGTACAATCTTCGAAGAGGATTGAACCTGTAAAACTCCTTCTACCTCCCCGTCCTTCTACTACCTCTGAGAGCCCGCGAAAGCATAGTACGCCATTGGTGTATATTGACAAACGTCCTGCTCGTCTTGAATCTTCTTCTCCTAGGAACGATACTCCCGCTAGCATCGACGGTGATGCTATCCCTCCATCAGCACCTTCTCAGTCCGCTAAGCCCAAGCCATCTGCTAAGCCTACTCCTTCGAGGGTTGAAAGCCCAGAACTGGATAAAGAGACTTCCTGACAAGAGGTATTCCGCTTGTACGTAGCGAGTTAGAACAACGTCACGCGCAAGGCACCGTACTGGAAAAGTACGGAAAAGGAGAGGGAGTTGCTTTGTTCAAAAGTTCGCGAGGTTAGAGGTCGAAACGGAGTGTTATCAGCACAGGTCAATGTGGAAAAGGCCAGAGCGGATGCCCTTCAGTCACAAGTTCGATCTTTGGAGGAGAACGTGACGAAGGTCACGGATGAGTTTCGGGGCGTAGCCGGGCGGGCGAACGATCTGGAGACAAAGTTAGTGCTGCGGAAGAAAGCGAAGGAAAGATTCTTCGTCAGCGCCAATTTAGTGAGTGAGTAATCTCAAGTTTTCATTCCGTCCGCGTACTGATCTCGTTGTAGTTGTATCGCAGGCTTCAAGCATCTTTCCAGAACTTGCAGCGCCAGCTCGACAAGATTACTTACCCTCTATGGTGCTATATCCAATAAGCATACCAAGGCGTTGCGTCAGAACGAAGCTGTGGCGGAGAGCTCTTTTTGCAATTAACGGAAACAGAAGTTCAGCCGGCTTGGTGACTGCTGGAAAGCCGGGTAGCGCGAATAGCTGG
>JADNRY010000442.1:0-48296 GCA_015501585.1 Rhodocollybia butyracea | reverse complement strand
GCTTTTTTTCTCCGTTGTTCCATTCAATGAATTAGGAGGTATCTGCGACCATAGTATCCGCGTCCCGCCACGACCATACACTTCGATCTCAGATAGATATGTATTCTCTGGCTCAATCTGTGCGCCGCCCAACCACTTGGAGTAGTGCGTACCGCGCGCGCAGGGTCCCAATTCCATCGTCTCCTCATCCTCGATCCCTTCAAGGACCACTACGTATCTTCATGCCTATATCCCAAGCATTGCTCCTACTCCCAGCACGTCTTCTACACTCTCTCCCAAGCTGAAGACAGCTTGGCGACCAATCCCGAAGATGTGTGTATGTGGGTTTTAGGGGGTATTACGCATAGTAATTTAGTCAAACACGATCGAATGGAGCTCACTGGAGCTTGTCGAAGCTGAAGAGTACAGTTGCCAACTCACAGTCTTGGCCATTGACATGAATGTCATTCGGGTATCGTTCCACCTTCAAGCACTAGTGTGGTTGATGCCTGAGGTGTTTGCGAGTGACTCTTCGTAATAGAACATGCTTTTATTGGTACGTACATATACTTATCTTATAATGGCAGTGGTCCATTCTGTCAATTTTCGCAACTGACATGAGAAGTAATGCCAAGGTGAGCCTAAGGGGAGCTCGTAACATTTGTTCAGTCACTTTGGCATTGTAGGGTATTCCGGATGTTGTTTGACGTGGAGGATAGTGCTACTTATATACCTTTGCAATGGTATACATATAAGACCTCCCCTCCTGAAACCTCTTCTTTCCAGCCTCGCCCGACAGCTCGTATCAATGTCTTCGTCCTTAGATGAACAAATCAAAGTCCTTAAGCCCTCACCAAATATCGCTATATGATTCAGATGTCCGCAACGGTATGTGCTGGAAAAAAATCTGTTGGCTTTGCTTATGATGTATACCTTCGCCAGGTGATGATTTGGGATATTGTAACTCACATCGACGACGATGTTGAATTACTCTTGCTACCGGGAAGATTTCGCCCTCCAACAGTAGCTTATTTCATATCTAGGTACGTTAAGAGAACTTGACTAAATGATTTTTGGTACTTTACTTGTGATCAGATTGTGTTTTCTGATGAACTCATTATTCATAACCGCCGGTAAGTCTGCAAGTCGTAACACAGCGCAACGCCCGTCGAATTACCGTTGATAGATAATTCAAAAGCGTGCGACCCTTCATTAACGTTGGCAGCCACTGCATGCAAGTCTATTGCGATAGTATTCACACTATTTCAATTCTTCCTTCGTGTCAAGGTGATCTACTGTGAAGGTTGGTTCAAGACGGATTCTTTGCCGTGCTCTGGGTACTTGCATCGGGCGGAGCCTTTCTTACATTGTCTTACTATGGGGACAGAGCGTCGGATGTGTGACCCATCCTATAAATCTCCGCTACTGGGCCCCATTTTGTCAATCCTGGTCTACGACAGTTGCGTGTTTTTGGCAATTTCATACCAAATTTATAGATTGTTTCGCATCGATCGCCCCTTCAGTCATTCGGTGTGGAAAATCGAAGTGGGGGAGAGACTGGGCTAAGTCTCATGCAGGGCTTCAAGGCAAGAGTGCTAGCTTTTGCGGGAAGGGACCTTCCATCTTTGACTCGAGCGATCTTGCAAGATGGACAATTCTACTACTTGTGCGTTCTTGGGTTTTCCTTGTTTGCAAGTCAGTTAATCAAGAATGATGCAGCATAAGCATAGTAAGCGGTGCCGCAGCGCTTACTCTGATGTTGAACGAATCAGTTTTTCCTATATATCGACCGTTGCTGGCTCCAATACATCCAGTGCTGCTCAATATCACAGCAGGGCATGTATTTAGGGAAGTAAAATTGGGCCGTATGAGGGAGCGGGAATTTACTTTGGCATTTCAGCAGTCTGGAGTGGAGGAAACTTTGTCGCTACATTCAATACCGCATAATGAAGAGGTGGAGGAAGGTCGAACGTAATGTGGTTGTTTACACTGATGCACCTGTACTACTAATATTCATGGAAATTGGAAAACTAAAATAGAGTCACTCTGTCGCCGCTTTGGACATATCTAAATTCTGGTAGACTGATGTGCCCGCAGAAAGGAAGTCATATGTAATTCATCAGGATGGCTGATCCATGTAGCTCAGGAGAACCTTGCACGCTTTGGTAAAATCATCAGTGACACTTTCTATTGTCAATCATTTCCTAACGGCTACCTAGTGTTTTCGTAGAGTCCGAACAATCTTACGATAAGTCTTTGATGATATCATGATCTACTACTCAAAGCTCACAAACTCAGCAGACTTAGTTACAGGACCTAAGTATCTCCCACCCCTTCTCTACCCGTTTCTACTGTGCTCGAAAGCTGTGCTCGTGACCGCATCTACTGACCACGAAGGATCCTGCAGGCACACCGAGAAGGTTGATCTTTGATATAGTGAATGGATATGATCAAGGAAACCAAACACGTAACTTGAAAACCGAGGATTTGACGCGGGCCATGATGAGCCATAAAACTCAGACGACAACCGTTTCAGCAGCGTGGTAGTATAAGGGTATTATTTGCTTGACCACCCAACCTACGAGAGTAATTAATCATGATCGTTTTTAAAAGTATCCTTCAGCTTACGGCGGTGCCGGCGTTGAATTTAGGAGGTGAAATGTAGCTAATGACACTCGAAAAGGATGATGAGTGGGCTACCGGCGATGATACCGTGATTTGCACAGCACTCATACAAGGCCATACAGTTAGCTTTGACATTCACCTTCTCTCGTAATCCTTTGAATCAGGTAAAATCATTGTTCTAACCGGATCAACTACAACTCTACGAAAACTCTGATACCTTGCGTTTTCAGATTCTTAATCTGCCAGTCGTACTACAAAAACAGCCCAAGTCAAACGTCCCCAAAGATTTAGGAGAAGACATCGCGTAGAACGTCTCACACTGAACTTGAATACCAACAAACTCCTTCATCATTTACCCACGCTATCTCATGAACTGAGATGACGATCCACCGTGTTTCAAGGAGAAAATTATGGTCTTATTCTCTCAGACTCTCACTTCTGGTCTTCCGATCAAAAAGGGTTCTTCTTTGACAACTATCAATTCCAACGGTTTACCTGAGTGAGTACTCATCCAAACTTTGCGGCTACCACACCAAGTTCGGTCAAGTAATTAGCTGAAGTGCAAAACTCCACAATCACACTTAAGATGTGACCTTGATGAAATCAAAAATCAGTTGATCATTTCTGAGCCTATAATTCGTCAGTTTCCGCATCGGCGTAACAGAACGACGCTGTGTCCTCCCTCGATCCTCATTGGACTTTGTATACACTGTGTAGCATAGAGTTGCAGGCTGCTTGTTTCGATGATTGTTGCTGGCCCCGGACATATAGTCTAAGTACCGTTCCTAATTGCAGTACGCTTCTCTCCTTTTTCGTCGCATAGTACACATCCTCGTTAATTTCCGTCTGGAGATGGTCACTTCAATCAAGCTTCGATATCATTCCGTCGTCCAAGTGGCTCCTTCACTTCCCAAAAATAACAAGGGTTGAGCGTTAGAACTGGCATTGCTTCGTATTCTTTTTGGGTTCAATTCCCCCTTTAGGACTTTTGCCTTGTCGATCATCAAGGACTTTCACTCTCCAAGTTCTCCGAGCCATCACGTTTCGGCAATACAGTCCACTGGTCCCATAAAGACACACTCGAATGAGAGCTTCAGCGAAGAAGTTCTTGCTACACAGTTCCAATGTAAGTCTACCAGCGTGTCTTTGCCATAATATAGCTGATCATCGTTTTTGTGCTCACAACAGGTCCAGAGCCTTACCGATAACGCGTGTAATTGTGAGCTCGAATGCGGAGCAATATTGCGCTGTTGAGATAACAGGTGCTCCAAATGGATCTTACATTCGAGAGAGAATCCTTTCCAGGGTAATTTTTTAAAAAATTTCTTGATACTCAGGCGAACATTGAACACCTCTATCTAGATGTGCATTCCTGACATATACTTTTCGCGATACTCGATATATCAGTCCGAAGTCGGGGCTTACGCCTTGGGAGAAGCACTATCCGATGCTAGACTGTTTGCGCTGTGTTTCCATTATGGTGATCCCTTTGGATGTCTACGATTCTTTGTCTCAACATCGCCGAATCGACCTCCAACACAAAGCGAGTCTGGATACTCCCCAGATAGCTATTACTACCTCAACTCAAGGTTGGTGCATGTTCTGAAAGGTTTACCTATTTAAATTTGACTCGGCTCTTGCTCTTTATGTAGCCATTACTATTAAGAAAAGAGTCGGCCTTCGCCCGTAATCGTATACAATATTAGCGATATTTCTCCGCTGGCGGTTCTCGGTTCGTGGAAAGGCGGCGGACGTACTTCTGGTTCCAGTTGAAAAGGGGAGGAGCCCGAGGTCCAGATACCGAAGCAGAGAAGGGTATCAACTGTCGTTGGCGTAATGACCGTAACGTTACAGCTATTTTTTTACACATCAGACAAAAAAAGACTGGAAGACTGTCAGTCACGACTTGAGCAGCAATATCAGGTCACCTCGCCAATGCATAACTAAGTCACAGCTAAGAAGCCGCCAGATATTACAAAGAGACATTGCCTGAAACATTGTCAAGTTAATCCATTCTTCACGAGAGTACCATCTCGCCCTAGGATAGAGAGGTAGAAGTCAGAAGTATTCTGACTCTCTACTCCAACCGAGTATCTTTACTTTGACTGGCTTTGATGATGAGCTTCAAAGATAAAGTTTAGCATCAAGATGGGTCCTGAATTAATAAATGACAAGTCAAGCAAGCGGGTAACAGAGCATCCAGGTAGCACCAGTCTCAAACGATATGGTGCCGCTGGGAGAAAGGAGGGTAGTGTAAGAGAAGCGAGCAGCCGCAATGGCATCATACTTGATCCTTGTTCAAGTTGGGTCTCGGTCATCCCCCTCTGGCAGGTCTTGGTTTGATATCGCTTGAAGCCCGGGTTGGCATGGCATTTTGGTTGCAATGGGTTTTACATGTGTGCTATTGTAGATGCAAAAGGCAAGGTAATACGAGATTCAATGGTACTGTACCGCACAGAGAGAGTAAGGCAATGGAAGGGAAACCTGGAAAAACTGCTCCTGCATCCCGGGACAAGTAAATTGACGATAACCCAAACACGGTGCATCTGAAGGTTGAAGAGTATCGGGAAAGATAATCGCCCACCGGAGAATAAATCATAGGTTTTTTCCCTCAAGCGTCCCTAAAAGCATAAATTGAGGACCAATTGTCGGAGACATGACATCAACGGGATTGAGGGTGGGGGTCTGGATTTAATCTTTTGCGGGGAAAGGAAGTAGGACTTGCCGGCGGCACAACCTCAATAAAAAGGCTAGCAACGACCCATGAAAGTATCAATGAGTTGCTACTCATCTGGGAGCTGAAAACGTGTAAAATATGGCTCACGCTCTTGAAGTAATACCACACCCATCTCCGATGGCAGGCATCAGTGATGGGGCTGCTCAATTGCAGGAGTGGTATACAGAAGTATACAGAAGTCAACGAAGCTATTGGCTATCAGCTATTTTTCACAAGAAACATCCAAGACAGACTTACCTTGAGCGTAATCAAATCTTTGCAAGGACTTTTGCATCAACAAATAGAACCAACACGGTGTCAATAAGATTGAATGGGTCAATACTCAAGAAAAGTCGAAAAATGGGCTCGTGGTATTGGCAAAGAAGGTAACGGCGACAAAGGGGATCTCTGTGCCCATGTGAGGAGCAGAGAGCTCAAGCGCTCAGACGCTTGAGGCTTACAGGAGTATCAGTGTCAATAGGTTGACGTAACTAGGTGGGACATAGTTCAAGGGGTACATACCGCACGCCTTGGCGCAAGTTGGGTGAGGAGCAACGGATTGGTCTTCAAGTTGATCAACCAAGGGAGGGACATACAGGTACCCAGATAAAGAAGGACAATGAGTAGAGTGCTGAGGCGGTAGGGGCAGAAGCAAAGCTGATGGCGGGGTCTCAGCCGCTTAACAAGACGTGAAAATGACCGTGAAAGAAGGATCGGTATGCAGATCATGAGGAAAAGACCAACTGAGTTCCGGGCAGCCCCAGCCGAAAGCAGTTACACGAGTCGTAGCAGCATCTATACACAGAATATTATCAAGAACTCGGATTTTTGTTGAAAGAGAAACAGAAAAGTCGAGCCCTTACATGTACACCTTAGTACTAGCGTCGAAAGACTAAAGTTTAAACAAACTCGGCGTGGATATATACGCGTTGATACACATGAGGGTAGTGGGACGAAAGAGATGTATAACGGCTGAGCATGAGCATATCAGGACGTAAAAACGAAAACGAATGATTTGGTCTGAGAGATATTGAGAGACTAGTCACTAGAGTGGCGGTAGCAGTGTAAGTTGAAGGGGTGTACAAACAGAAAGGAGGTCAAAATAGCACCTAAACGAGCTACTCGACATGCATATAACACGAAAAACACGTTACTGAAGTACTGAAGACCCAGACAGACCAGAAACGCAGTGTCAAAACGATGGTTGATGTAACGGCAGCCCGGCATCTCATTGACATTGATCACATGACTGAATTATAATGAGCGCTCAATGCTTTGCTTTCTTTCATATCGAAATACTCCTGTAGGCTGCTCAATCTGCTCGGAGCTTTTATGCATGAACCCAACAGAACCCCAAATGTGCCAAGTAAGGAATCTGATTCCACTGGACCTACTTATAACTGCACGCTGGCACTGTACGTAACCTGGTGACTACCTCAAAAAGGACGCAAGCACTTCTCTTTTGTTTGGAACTCCCAGGATATATCCGCTCCAAGCGAGTCTTCAGGAACAGCGTCCGAAGAATAAAAATCAGCGTCCGAGAAAATCCGCTTCATACCAAACCGCTCAAGTGATGCTCAAAGTGCTCAACTTCCGCTTCATCTTAGCCTTCGGGTGTCTTACAGTCTTCAATTCGCTCTGCTCAGCCACTGTGTACAACAGCTTTAGTGATCTCCCATCAAGCACATATGACTTTGTGATCATAGGAGGCAAGCATACCCAAAAACCAACTGTTCCCCCAAAATTCTGATATTCGCACTTTCAGGAGGAACAGCAGGAAATGTTTTGGCAAATAGGCTCACCGAGAACAAAGATTTTTCAGTGCTGGTGCTCGAAGCCGGAGGAACGTATGTTTCACTCAGCTCCTTCATCGCCTTCCTCGAGCTCAAGCTGTATCCTAGAAACATTGATGCGTTCGAAATTGATGTACCTTTCTTTGCGTTTCCGATTAAACCTCAATATGACTGGAATTACACAAGCATCTTGCAAAGTGGGTTTAATAACCGCCCTGCTTCTATTCCACGTGGGTTTATCCTTGGGGATCGAGTTCAGTCAGTGAGTACCCCAGTAAACGTTTCTGTGGTTCCAGCGTAAATGTTGTGCTTTTTTTGCAAGATGGAATGTTCTACACCCGGGGATCTGCTGATGATTATGACCGCTGGGCAAGGGTAACTGGAGACGACGGGTGGTCTTGGGATAATATCCAGCCTTTCCTTGCGTTGGTGAGTACTCAAAATATGGGGCTATGTTTGCGTTATACTTTCCTTTCTTGCAGAACGAAAAATGGGAGCCCCCTGCAGACCACCATAACACCACCGGCGAATTCAACCCCGCCGTACACAGTCTCACAGGAATCAATGCCGTTAGTCTCCCGGGATTCCCATTCAGCATCGATTCAAAAGTAATCAACGCTGCACATGAGCTCGGGGGCGTGTTCCACTACAATGAAGACACGAACGGAGGTAAGCCTCTGGGAGTCGGTGAGTGACATTGATGTGATAGATTCCAAAATCATTTCAAGAGTAAATTCTCAAACAGGCTGGCTGCAAAAAACCGTGACAACCGAAGGCCGTCGAAGTAGCTCTGCGACGTCGTATTTAGCATCTGAATTTATTCGGAGGGACAATTTGCACGTTTTACTCAATGCACGCGTGGCTCGGGTTATTCCAGACGTTTCAAGTAACCTTCATCCGGATTTGCATTTCACACTGTAGAATTGGCGCAGGACCTTGAAGGTATGTCTAAAAGTCCGATTAAACATAGACTCGAGCTAGTCGTTTCTTTTGGACACTTTGATGACTGAGATCAGCCGTGTCCGTGAACTCTAGCAGGGGACTGGTTCGAGTTAGATTAAACAGGTTGGAATTTTCCACTCATATGATCCGTATATATCAGGCCCCGTTCTCCAAGTCCACGCCTCAAAAGAAATCATCCTTTCCGCCGGAGTCGTCAACTCTCCGCAAATTCTTCTAAATTCCGGGATCGGCAACTCTACCACTCTTTCGCGACTCGGTATACCTCCCTCGTCAATCTTCCTAGTGTAGGCCAGAACCTCAGCGACCAACCGGTATTTTCGAATCCTTTCCTGGTCAATTCGACGAAAAACGTTGGATAACCTTAATCGCAATGCCACATTGCTCAATGAAGAGTATACGCGGTTTAATAAAACAGGGACAGGGCCGTTGGTGGATATTGCTAACAATCAGATCGCGTTTTTTAGGGTCAATGAGAGCGTGACGGACACATTTGGCGATCCTGCATCGGGGGAGGATTCGCCGCATTTGGAGATGTTTCCTTCGGTTGGTACGATGCGCTAGCATATTATGTCTGACTCATTCTCGGGCTTTTAGAATGGATTATTCTTTGGTGCTACTGCTACAGGCAATTTTCTGACGTTGTCATTGGCATTGGTTAGCCCCGCATCGCGTACGTATTTGTTTTCTGTCACCTTTTATCTCACTCATGTTCGGACTTCGCAGGTGGCTCGGTAACTATAAACAGCACCAGCCCCTTTGCCCCTCCTATCATCGATCCTGGATACTACACCTCTCCCTTCGATATAGCCGCTATGAAACAAGGTATCCAAATTATGTTCCAATATCTCACAGCCCCCTCTTGGAACGGCCATATCATCTCTCAATTTGGACCTTTCGCCAATATTACCACAAGTACCGACGACAGTACCCTCGACGCATATATCCGAGACTCTTCTGGATCTAGTGCGCATCTGGTGGGTACGGTGGCTATGAGTGCGAAAGACGCAGATTATGGTGTTGTTGATCCGGATTTGAAGGTGAAGGGAGTGGGAGGGCTGAGAGTAGTGGATGCGTCTATTTTTGTGAGTTGATATTTTGTTTGGTTTGAGCTATCGGTTTTGCTTAAGATGGCGGTAGCCTTTTGTTACGAGTGCACATACACAGGTACCGACTTACATTGTCGCGGAACGGGCAGCAGCACTTGTGAAAGCTGCGTGGATGTTGTAAACGGGATGTGGAAAATGTATTGAATACAGCAGATATCTTTGTATTATTTGCAGATTGCTGTGTGAGTTTTCCATATAAGCTCAAATATATGCAATCAACTCTTATATGTGCAGCTTTGGCCTTCCTGTTCCTTCCTGTTCAATATTTGACTTGAAACATCTAGTCAGATGCCGAGTAAGCATAGCTATTCCATATTGGAAAGACTCGACGCATTCACATTTGCAACGGGTTTCCGATTTTGAATGAGGTAAGGAATGGCTTGTGCTAATCTGGGGTTGCTATATATGTGATGGCTGTGAGGGTTCAACTTGACTTGGGAGGTTTGAAGTGCGGATTTCACCCTCGGACCTTATTGAGTATGAGTGCGATGCACGGGGAAAAGAAGCAGAGGGTAATTGTTCTTGTTTTCCTAAGTTCCTTGTACTGCTGAGTCCGAGGGAAAGATTTGGTTGTCGCTTTTTCCGATTGAGTATCAAGTGCAGTATCAGGTACAGCAACATAGTTATGCCCTTAGAATCCCTAGAGATCTACGTATATAGCAGCCACCAAGCAGAGTATACACGCCAGCCAGGTAATCAATGTCCACGAAGGCATAACGGTCATGAATTGGTCAATGCAAGACACCGTAGATGACGGGGTAGATGGTGAAAGAGGATAGGAGTCCTTCCGAGAAGATAATGAATCTGGATGAAAGTTGTTTAAGCATTAGCATAAGGATCAAAGAACAAAAGGAAATAAAGAAAATATTGCTGACCATAGCTGCCACACAGTGACTTGGAAGGCATAATCAATTTAATTTGACCCTGGCCAAGGTCCACGAAGCCGGGGTCATTCTGGTTTTTCGGAGTAGGCATTGTATCCAGTCCAGTTTTCAATGGTTGTGCGCTTGGGTCGGGGTCGGAGGCCACTTCTTGGAATCGATGACTATCATAGGTTCTGGTGGGCTTATATTGAAAGGGGTGATATAATATATTAGTATCAATGAAAGATCGTAGGTGTCTGCGGAGGACTCACTGGCTTGAGAGTGGCGAGGGAGTGGTCCATGGAAGTTAGCGCAGACTGGAGCAGCTGAGTGCCGAAGCAGTACTCACATCCTGGATTGCGGCAAGTGACAAGGGGAAAAAATTCAGTGGAAGTGAAATAGCAGAGAGGGTTGAAGTTGGAGGGCTCACATTCTGTGCAATGCAGAGTGGCAAAGGGGAAGGAAGTCAGTAAAAGTGAAAGGTTGAAGATGGTTGAGTTGGAGGTGGTTGAGGGGAGTCTCAGTGCTCACGAGCTGGTGAAATTGTCAGGGGATCAAGATTCAAAATCCGTAGTCAAAGTCAAAGGGGGTGCCTGGTGGACTCACAAACTAAAGAGGTATAGCAAGAAGATGTATACTGTGTCAGTGGAGCTTATGAAGAACATAAGTGGCTGAGAGGGGACTCACAAACTGGAAGTGGCCAGGGAACACAAGTCAGTAGATTGTACTTAGTAAATGACTAAGAGGTGGTTGAGGGTAGACTCACAAACTAGAGAGTGTCAAGGGGATGGACATCAGTGTATGTAAAGGACTCTGGGTGCAGGACCTAGTACTTACGAACTGGAAAGGGACAAGGAGATGAAATTCAGTGGAAGTGAATGGTTTCCCAACAGGGCGTGACTCACAAGCTGTATAGGGGAAAATAAGTAGAAGTGAAAGTCTGGAGGCCAGAGGACTCACATGCTGGAAAGTGTCAAGATCAAAGTCAGTAAAGGCGAAAACCTGAGGCTGGGGGTATCTGAGCAGACTTACATCCTGGAAAGTGGGAAGGATGGGAGTCAGTGTCAAGTGAATGACTGAACAACGACTGAAGGTTGCTAGGACTTACAAACTGCAGTGTCGCAAGAGGATCAATGCAAGTCAGTGGAAGTGATAGACTAAAGTGGCTCCAGGAGAACTCACATCCTAGAATGTGACAAGAGGATGGCAATTAGTCAAAACAAGAAAAGACAAGAGGCAGCTGAAGGGGACTGACATCCTAGAGAGAAGAATGGAATTTAGTGGAATTGAACGGCTGAACTTGACTGAGAGGGACTCACAAACTACAGAGTGGCAAGAGGATAGAGGTCAATGTAAGTAAAAGTACTCAAGTGGATGAGGAGACACTCACATCCTGGAGAGTCGCAAGGGGAAAGAAGTCAGCACAAGTCAAAGACTAGTGGTGAATGAGGTGGGACTTACAGGCTGAAAAGTGGTAAGGGGATCCCAGATGGAGGTCAGTGGAACTTGTGAAAAGCTAAAGTGCCTAAGGGAACTCACAACCTGGAACATGGCAAAGGATCACGGAATGCAAGTTAGTACATCAGGAAAAGCTGTTTTTGCCTAGGTGACCCCAGAGTGGCCTAAAGCAAACTAGGTGACCTATGAATCCTATGGCATCCTAGGAATTTGGGCTCGTCCCTTGCCAGTCAAGGCTCTTGAGGATTCCCTAGGCAAGCCTAGGTTTGCCCAGGTGCTCCTGGGGAACACCTGGGGAACACCTGGGCAAACCTGGGCAAACCTAGGCTTGCCCTGGGTGTGCCTAGGATACCCTAGGGAATCCTCAAGAGCCTTGACTGGCAAGGGATGAGCCCAAATTCCTAGGATGCCATAGGATTCATAGGTCACCTAGTTTGCTTTAGGCCACTCTGGGGTCACCTAGGCAAAAACAGCTTTTCCTGATGTAGAAGTGAAATCTGGAGTCAGGAGGTAGCTGAGTGCGGACTCACAAGCTGGAGAGTGACATTGATATTATTGGGGTAAACATCAGTGGCATCAAAACACCGGACTCTGGAGTTAGCTGAGGGTGGGGGTGGACTCACATGCTGCAGTTGGCAAGTGGGTGAAAGTCAGTGGAATTGAGGGACTGGAGATGATGGCGGAGCGCTCACATGCTGGAGGCAGTTAGTGGACATCGATGACAGGAGGACTGGAGACTCACAAGCTAGAGGTAGCAAAGGGATAGAAGTCAGGGGAATTCATGCTGAAGGTTGCTGAGGGCGTACTCACGAGCTGGAGAATGGCATGGGATGAAAATTAGTAAAAGTAAAAGCCTGGAGGCGGGAGAGGACTCACATCCTGAAGAGGTGCAAAAGGATCTCAGAACGAGTGAAAGAGGAGGTGACATCATGACGGCAGAGGAAGACTCACAGACTTGAGCATAAGTAGTAAGGGTGCAGAAGTCAAGGAAAGTAAAATACTGGAGTTGGCTGATAGAGACTCACAAACTGGAGAATGACAAGGGGGCAGCAGTTAGTGCAAGTACAACATCGAGGTAACTGATGGCGACTCACAGCCTAGAAAGTGGCAAGGAGACAGTGGAAGGTCAGGAAAATAAAGGACTAATGGTGGCTGACGAGGAATTTACCAGCTGAAGAGTGGTAAGGGATGGATGTCAGTCAAGATAGAAGACTGGAAATGGCTGCATGGGGTACTCACAATCTGGAAAGGTGACGAGAGAGTGGGAGTCAGTGGAAGCAAAAGCCCAGAGGTAGTAGAGCTGGACTCACATCCTGAAGAGTGGCAAGGCATGGAAGTTTTAAGTAAGCCGAAATGTACCACTGGAGGTGAGTAGTGGAAGGCTCACATCCTGGTGAGTGGCAAGGCATCGAAGTAAGTGGCAAGAGAACACTGGAACTGGTTACTGGGAGAAGGCTCACATCCTGGAAAGTGGCAAGAGGAGGGGAAGGAGTCAAAATGAAACACTGGAGGCTGGAGAGCAACTCACATTCTGAAAAAGAGGACAAGAGTCAGCAGAAGTGAAAGAATGGAGGTGGCTGCAGGCCAACTGCAGGCGGGCTCACACGCTAGAGAGTGGCAAGGGATGAGAGTCAGTGGATGGCAGTGATCAGAGGGGGGTAATGTGGAACTCACAAGCTGAAGATTCAAGTATGCCAAGGAACAGGAGTCAGTGGAAGTAAACACTAAGGCGGCACTCACAAACTGGAGAGTGACAAGAGCATGAGAGTTGAATGGAAATGAGATACTTGAGTTGCAGGCTAGAGCTGGCACTCACTTCCTGCAAAGTGAAGGTTAGTTCGACTTACTACTAAGTACTTTATTATTGGTCTTCTTTCACTTACTTGATCTGCTTTTATATGGCTATTTATAAATCTATCAAGATTGATTTTCCCTAGCAAGGAATATGTGCTCTCAATGAAACTTGAGAAAATTGCAACACTTACCTATTCTCCCAGTCGCTGCATTCATCAACTTTGTTGCATTTTCATAAAACTCCTTTCCTTGATTTATCTAACAGCTTCCCATCAGCTTATGTTTTTGAATAAGCAATAGACAATTCCTACCAAGGATTCCGAGTATTCTTGATACACCAACCCCCTTGATTCCAGCATTTCCACATCCATGATGAAATTTCCATTCTCATCAAAAAGTTTCAGGTCGGAATATGGGCCGGTACTGTCCCAAAGGTCTGCCCACATCCAGTCTCCTGGACAAACTTGGGGCGTTTCCATAAAAAATGACTGGGCTTTTCTGTTAGTGCAACTCCAAGATTCTTACTGGCAGCTTTTGACTTACCGAGATCTTGAAGAGCTTTATTAACGTGTGAGCACTAGTAGAAACTGACTAGCGCTGGGAGGTAAACCTAAACTCACTAGATGAAAAAACTTTGTAACCAAATTTGTTTGATCTCGTATCATCTCTTTCCATGTGTAGACAGCTTTTTCAGACTATGTTTTAGTGACTCGGACACAAGATCAGCTCAGTATTACCTGCAGCAGAGACAGCCAAACACGGGTCACCATTCACGGTGAGCTTCCATAGTGGTTTTGCTGTGAACGTGCTCCATCTGAAAGTTTTATGAGGAATATTCAATCACAGCTTTGAACAGTTATGCAACTTGCCCAAATTTCTGGAGCAATGACTCAAAGCGATCCCCGTCTTCCTCCCGCCGAAACCTCCTGACAACATAGGAAGTCTCCCCTGGACTTCCTAGTATTTTACAGCCTATGATATAATAGTCAGGAGGACCACTGGATGACAAACGACCTTTAACATAGAACGCATGCTGTGAGATTGTTCAGTTCATTTCGTGTACGAAGGTCTAGTGAACATACGGCTTTTTGAACATGAAGAAGTCACCGACTATCAGCTCGTGAGCAAGAATGACACCAAAGCAGTACGCACCTGTGTTGTTATGAACGACTTGGAAGATACTTCCTTCGATGTGGAAATTATGTGCGCCTGAGAACAATCCCAATGGACAGTCTGGACTTTGAGACATGGTAAGGACGCCGACTCTGGGGGGCTGCATCGCAGATATCAGTTGAAGAGTACATATAGCATAAACACGCCGCAAAAGCATGGGATATTGCTATACTGACTAAACTCTATCACATCTAAAAAAAGAGTTCACCGAGAGGCTACAGCAGAGCGCTCCGAGGCCCACTGCGAATCCTAATCGCCACAGACCCACCTCTTTGGCCAACTAGAGCTGTTGGTAGTGTCATAACAGCTTGAGATGCAGCCATCAATCTTCCGACCGTCCCTACGGAATGACCATTGACTTGACGTCCAGAGATGGTAAAGATGTGTATACAGAAATTCAACGAGTTTCCAACTTTGGGAATTTGAATGTGGGTATTCTAGGGACTGAAAAAGCTTACAAGAGAATAAGCACCGAAAAAGGAAAGAACTTAAGGTTAATAACCTGCCGTCCTACTAATTAGTACATCTCACAGCGCATTGGGGATATGGAGATGAAGAAGAAACAGGCGCCCATAATTGAAGGACTACTGATCGATGATCGATGACCGAACCACTGTCTCAAACCAAGAATGGAAACTTGAAAGAGAGCAGACGTAGTAGTGTGTAAGCAACATATTGATCAACCCCGGGAACGACAGGATACAAATCTCGGACTCTTTCACTATCATTGTTCATGCAAAACACAAATAGATAGAAGACTCCTGTGGCTCCAAACAAATTATGCATCATCACATACAAACCCTTGGTCTCTGCTTTCTAGTAGGACAGCAGATTGATGTTTTCAAAACTTTTCTCATGGTCATCTCAACGTGATCTTATACATGGAAAGATGTGGTGTTAGCTTTCATGTAGAACGAAAGGATAAAAAAATGCTGTGGGCCCTGGGCCTCAGGCTTGCCGTGGCTTCGAACAAACTATGCGTTATTAAACCCAAACCCTCGATCTCTGCTTCCTAATTAGGATAGCACAAGGATAGCGTCAAGTTTGTATGTGAATACTTTATACTGTTATACAGCACAAAAGCTGTAGAGATCAATAGAAGGAACAACTAAGAGCTGTAACCTTTCGACGCTATCAAGCAAAGAGGTCTTCCGTCATAATACTGCGCCACTGAAAGTTATGAGCCTCAATAAGCCTTGCATGCAATTCCAGATCTCGTGTCACTCATGGCTTTCTCCTGGAGGCTGAGAGCCATGAATTCAAATCACTAAAAGAACATCATCAAGCACAGTATACCGCTAGCGATCACTTTGAAATTAGGATCACATTTGCACAGTCTGCCACTGTCAAGCGGAAGTTACTCTCTTCATCTCCGCACCATTTGTTACCATTTTTCATTTTAAGTATACGATCCAGTGGATCCTCATGTTTCATGTAAAATTAACTTTACGGTACTACTAAGCACTACTATGGTGTTTGGTATAAATGAGCCTTGCACATTTTTGGCAAAAGCGGAAGCCATTGCCCTGCTGCAAATCTCACATAACGAGTAAGGAACTTTCCTTCTGCAAATGATGCCGGTCTTGACTAATAGAAATTGGTCTTTGTAGTGCTACAAAGGGTTGCGTTTCTGGCTGCTGTTGGCACGGCCACTCTGGTCTCCGCCTCTGCCGTGGATTCATACTTCATCTCAATCGGCTCTAGTAAGTACAACCAGCTCTGACCTGTATACTTGCATCTAAGTCTCTATCCACCCAGTTTCTCTGCTTATTGCCCTCACAGAACGCGCCACTTCCACTTTCCTATCCCTTTCAACAATCAGTGTAGCCCTTCTCTTGAGCACCTCATCCTATGCTGAAGAGCAGTACAAGGCCGACAAACACTTTTCTGGCTCAGATATGGAATACACAGACTACTCCGCACGGGTGTCAGGGGGCGACCCTGTGACGCTCAGAGCAGCCCTGGACGCAAGAGTACCAAAGCTCGGAGAACAAGCTATTTCTGGCGCTCTTGGTGCCTCAGTTCTGGTTGGCTCTGGAACCTTGGATGTTAATATCGGTGGTTCTCAAAACCACAATGGCCAACAAGTGTCTATTGGTGTGAATGTAGTTGCACCGATAGGCAACCATGGGCAAGCGGAGCTTGGTGCTCGCTCCGTGGATATTTTTCCTAAAGGTGTCGGGGACCCCTTTCACTACGAGCAGGCTCATGCTCGTCTCAGCGCAGATTTTGGTGATGGCTGGACCGGGAGTGCCACAGCCAATATCCCCAGCGTCGGAGACCCGCATGCTCAGGCTTCCCTTAGCAAGAGTTTCGATAGCGGTTTTACTGGCAGTATTGCTGCCGATTTCCATAGCGGTGGCGGCCCGGACACTCGGGTTATCTTCAACCAGAGGTTTGATGATGGGTTTAATGGTCAGTTTGTTGCGGATTTCCCTCATGATGGGGACCCACATGCAAGGGCTTCCCTTAGCAAGGATTTCAATAATGGGTTTACGGTCCATGGTGGTGCTAATTTCCCGCATGGGAGGGACCCAGAGCCATTTTTTGGGTTCCGGTATGATTTTGATTGAATACTTAATTAGTGTGTCATTCCATCCTTTCCACCCACATTTTCAGCGATTCCTATTCTTTGACTGAGATGCTTGCTCAGAACATCCATATGATGCCGATTCTATTGTTTTTCATTTCATTTTTTGCTTTGAGCCCCTCGTTTCCAGATCGTTACATTGTACATACAAACCTCTTTTACCTTGGTGCGTACTGCTAGCAGTTTGCATCACAGATATTAGCTGAAGAGGTCATATAACATATACACGCCGCAAAGGCATGGGATGTTGCTATACGACCAAACTCTATCACATCCGAAAAAAAGATTTCATCGAGAAGCAACAGCAGAGCGCTCCGAGGCCCAGGAGAATTTCCAATCGCTGCAGACCCACCTCTTTTGCTAACTCAAGCTGTTGGTAACGTCATAACAGCTTGAGATGCAGCTGTCAGTCTTCCGACCATCTCCACGGAATAACTCGACGTCCGGAGATGTGTATACAGAAATTCAACGAGTTTCCAACTTTGGGAATGTGGATATTCGAGGGACAGAAATAGCTCCCAAGGTAATAAGCACCGAAAAAGGGAAGAAAAAATTGATGCCCTGCCTTCCTAATTAGTACATCACATAGCTCGTTTGTCGGCATGAGGGATACGGATATGAAGAAGCAAAAGGTGCCCATAATCGATCGATGATCGATCTATGACGGAATTAGAGTAATGACCATTGAGCAAGGAAGGAAGAAAGATTTTATTACACGGCATGGAAACCTGAACAAGGAGCTTGAAATACATGCCGATGAGTACTAGCTAGCAGGGTGCAGAGGCGCACAAGACGTAGTAAAAGAGGATCGTCACAAGTAATTGTGCATGTATGCCCGCCAGGCGATTTAGAAGCAGAAGCAGCCATTGATTCAGATAACCGCGCGCGGATATCAAGTTCGCATCTTGAACGGGAGTGAGTTTCCGTTTGGCAGGAGAGTGGTAGAACACGGGGGAGACGCATTGAACTGCATCCAGCAGTTGCACCTGGATTATCAGAGATAGATACTAATATAGCCATCTGCTTTGCGATAGTAGACTGGGTCAAAGCTTCAAACACGGTGCTAATTACAGTGAAAGAGATCAAGCTTGAGACCAAGAGTCCCTGGAGAAAAGAACGGCGGCCCGGGTTCAACTAGATTTCAAGGGATAGGATTTCATTCTACAGTGCCTACTCCTCACTTCGATTTCGGAGACCTCAGCGACGCAAGGCAGCTCCAGTCCAAGTCAATTCATTGTATTCGCTACTGAGATCTTTCTTTATCTGACCCTTGTATCCCTCACTGCAAGACTCATTGCTTAGTACAAAACCTGTTCAATGTTGCAACATTCATACAAGACTCGACAAGAGCCACACAAATTTTAGAAGCGGGGTCTCTGCTGCTTCTCCTAGCAGCAAGATTGAGCCGGTCAAACACCCAACACTGTATACCATACGCGTCGATATCCAATACCCGGGGGTTTTGCTTTGAGCTTCGAGTCCTGAATTTTCTTGATTGCCTTGGGCATTCTGGTCTAGATACTGAGGACGGTGAGTGAAATAACGGAGCCATTGTTAAAGTAGTTCTCTTTCAAGGCCCCGTCAGAGGTTTGAGTCCACTGCGAGATAGTGTACACTGGGTCGCCAATGCGGAACTGGAGAGGGAACACAACAGTTATGCCTTCGTTCTTGGCCACAGGGCCAAAGTCAAAGTTGAGCTTGCCGCGGTAAGTATTCATTCTGGACACTGCAGAGTGGGCACGGTGGTTAGTAGATACTCTGGGATAGTCGTACAATGGGGAGAGAGCGGCAATGAGAATGTTGGAGAGAGAGGCAATGAGGTGGGCTATAGAACGAGATCGCTTCTATGTGACACTGCTATCCATGGACAAATCGAGAGCCGGGTCATATTGCTCCTTGTACCATTGCATGACTATGACTTGGACACTGATTCTCAATTGTAGCTTGTGTTGTAGCTCCAAAGGGGTCAAGAAGGGGTATTCAGCTTCCATCACAATATTGAGATCGCCGTAAAGTTTGAAGCTCGCTGCAAACATGAGGTACAAGACGGCTGATATGTTCATGTCAGTATGCTTCTTGAACATGTATCATGTCTCGATCCATCTGAATCTCTACCAAATGCGTTTCGAGGAAGTGGTGATGAAAAATAATAAATATTGAGCCACGACACGTCCGAACTGAGGAGTCCTAGAGTAATATCCCTAGAGGATATACCATAAGAAAAAAGAGTAATGAGATACAGAAGGAAACCACCGAAACGGTACCTGGGGAGCAACCGGGGAGTGTGAGTATAGCTCAAACAATTACTGAATACTTATCTCTATTTCCTGAAACAGAACTATCAATTGAAAACTGAGCCATTGAACACACGAAATGTTAAGATTACACATTTATTATGCTGGGTTTGAGTATTTATCCTGTATGTTAATTTTGTCCCTTTCTCGAAGTCTAGACTTGCCCCTAGTCCCAAGCCCCTGATAGAAGCCTATAAACCCGCGATCAACGTATCATAAAAGTATCAATGTGATCAAAGTAATCCCTGTCACGTTTTCGTGTTACAGGTATACAAGTGGTTTACATGTGATAGTCGGCTTAATTCTCCGACGCAGCTGGATAAAAAATGTTTGCGATGTAATTTCTAGTATACTACGCAAGCCCATCGATTTTCCTCTAGTGGATATCTATCCCTTGATCAAGCGTTCCGCGTCCTTGTATATACGGCTATTTCAGTCTGGGGGCTCTCCGTCGCGTACTCCAGGCAAGTTGGTGTGTCCCTGTGAATCCACAGCCATCTGTCAGGTTTTCTTTTCCGATACGCTGTCTGGAGCCTGAGGTTGAAGGGCTCGCATCAAGCTCGCATGGGCTCTGGAGCTCAATGGCAAGCTCCGTTTGCTTTCCATACCTGGATGTCGCATTATCCAGCCTACAGGAAGCACGGATACTTCAGGTGGCAGCTGCAATCTTTGCTACCAGTGACAATGCTTCAAAGTTCAGTGTCATCCCGTATTTGAATGATAAGAAAGTAGCTGCATAAGGAATAAGGGATGAGTACTCTCAAATTGGTCCCTTAGTAGTAGAAACATATTCAAAACTAGATTATAATTCTGTCAGAAGCCAACGAGATACTGGCAAGCTGAATAAGCATTGAAAGTCCTTATTGGGAAAGCTAGCGCGTTGTTGCATAACGATCAACGATGATCATTGATCATTCACATGTCGATCTTCAAAAAACATCAAAAACATCATCAAAAACCATTTCCAGGGTTCAATCTACAGTACACACTTCATTTGTAACTTTGTCCGTTCGTTCGTTCGCTTCCTACCTGGAGCCTTAGATGGCTCGCATGAAGTCAGGCTGGAACTTCGGAGAAACTCTATTAAATATTTACTTTCCATCATTCAACTTACGATGAGCAAGGATATTTCTGACGACAGTTGCAATTTTCCCTACGCGGTACTTCAATGTCACCGTATTTGAATACTCAGATACTCACTGCCGGCCACAAGAGGAAGAAAAACGCAAAATGACAGATAAATCATGTTGAAAAATATTACAAGGACGGACACACATGCTTGAAACAATGTCCACGAGCTACTTACGCTGTCAATAGAATACTTAGGTACAGGTCATGAAATGCTTGTTTCAAGATGATGTTTTTTACCATGGTCATTATACTACTACACCAGATTTTGCAGTTACCTTGAGAGCTAGTTAGCCCATGCAGTCGGTGTGCAGTCCTCAGCGCACTAATCGACAATGGCTCTAGATGATTGTAAAGGTTGTATGGTGAGAGAATAACTTTCGGTCAACCCTCTTCAATCCCCTGAACGGCATTGATCCCGGCCCCTGGGGCCTCAAGGTCTCATAGTTATAGTATGTTGAGAGTGTTCGAACCACAAACTTGAAATATTTTGAGTTTCCACCAAGTTTCCACTCCGATCCTGTGCCCCTTGTTCAAACAAGTACAGAGTCTAGAGATGGTCATCGACGCTGTTGTCAAAATCTACGTGATCAGGCTGGGGCTGAATAGAAACTGTCATTGAGCCTTTCAACTTGGGGCATGAGGATGATAACCTTGTAGGAAGAAAAATACTCAACGCGTGGATTACCAAAATTCACGAGCAGAGTTAAAATTGAACAGATAAACTGTTTCTACTGGCGAACAATAGACCAGGAACAGGGGCAGATATCAGTACAACGGAGTAGAAAAGAGTCCAATAGATAACCTAGGAGTAAACAAACTGAGATGAACTGCAGTCATAACTGTGGATATCTATGGGAGCTGCATTCAAGGTCCACTGTCGAATAAAAAGACTATAGGCGTTCCAAAGTACGCTGGCGGAGATTAAGGTATGTATCTCTAGATCCTATTGTAGCAGAGGCGGTTCGCCTTCGAGGTTCGCAATCATTCTACACTGTGAAAATGTTAGATGTCTATCGCTCATTTTACATGGTGCTGATTGTAGAAATATTCTCATTAACACCAGCATCAAGTTCAGATTGATGTCCTCTATAGAAAGGGGACGGGCTCGAAAAGGTTCGGAATTCGCCGGCTGCGAGGAGCGTTACAGGCTGTATGAGCTTCAAGACCTTTGGGCACATAGAGAGTGAGGGGACTCCAACATAGATAAGCATAGGGCCATAGGCTCATCATAAAGTTCTCTCCATGTATAATAGCCCTGATCTCAAACAGAGAAACTCCCGAGTCGCTAGCCTCACCAGCAAGAATTTACGAGAGTGAAGAAAAAAACCACCGAACCGCTAGCTCCGAGTCGACACCGATAATTTTCATGCTCATGTAACATGTTGAGGCTCAGAACATTGGTAGTTTATTTTTCAAAGCAAGTTAAATGCAACCCTTCCACGTTGAAGCTGCCCCTGCTATGAACACGCGCGGATAAGTAGTTGAATATATTATATCACCAATGTTCGTCCGTGACGAATTCCCTACTACAATTAGCATGATTATAAAATTGTAATAGAGTTTCCTAGCAAGAAACCGCTAAGCCAGTTCGTTGCTCAGGCTGTGATTAATAATTGAGTACTCCTGTTTGCCGGCAAATTTGGCTATCATGTCGGGGAATGACCTGCGCCACTGCGCCGGCGACCCAAGTACCAAACCTAGGCCAGACCACTCTTGGCGGTGGAATACAGTATCTTCCAAATCATACGCCGGATCTTCGCAGAGATATTCACAAGATATTCATCATTAATGAGCAAAATCCCGTGCCTTGAGGATAGAAATTGCCAACAGACAGCTTTGATGTAACAGGAAAAATGCACACATGGCGAGGTCCTTGAAACCACCGAACATTTCATCCGTCAGCGTACAATTATACTCTGTAACAAACTACTATGCGTGCACCTGTAAATACACTCAGAGCTGGTGCACATAAGATGAGTATAAATACTAGGTGAATCAAGACCTGAACCATCGAACATCCTCGCCAACAGCTCAACCTCACAATGTCTTACGTTTCTCTCCCCGCTGGAATCTACTATATCTACACCGACATAGGCAAGAAAACAATGGTCACTTACCCCACAAGTTCTGGGAACCCCGTCAGGACTGGGGCCTTTGACTCGGCTAACTTTGTAAGTGTTCCGAAATGAGTTCGCGTTGTCTTTAGATCTGGAATTGTCGATAGTGGCAAGTGGCCGGTGATGGAGTAATCACTGGTTTTCCAAAGGGTCAGCAGGCTCTCGAGCTCGCGGCAACCCATACGACGTCTTTGGACAAAGATCCCGTGATTGGTGGTAACACTGGGACCAAGTGGATCTTCTGGCAGTTCACTAAGTATGTTTCATTTATCAACACCTCTCAAAACCATTCTTAATCGCCATTACAGGCAGCAGCAAGGAGGTTGGGTTGGAAATGTCATGGCTAATGATAATACGAACAACCTCTGGGTTTACGACTCCACTGCTGTCAACAACGTATGCTTTACTGACTCTACACTGACTTGGACTATGCTGATCACTGTACATTTAGGTTCTTATCATGAACCCTAGATTCCAAGGCAACACTATTGGGTCGACCAACACTTTTTACTTTGACCCCGCACCCGCCTCCGTTATCACTCAGTGAACCGTTATCACTCAGTGAACATTGAACGTTGAACCACTATACTTCTATTTCTTTGACCCCGTGTTTTTGTCGATCGGGAAGGTGACTCGGCCGTAGCTGTCATTGTTTCCCTCTTGTTTCCCTCATAAAAACTTATAAATCATATCTATATTCTTATTTTCTTCTCTCTGTTTTTGTAAATCGGGAAGGCGACTCGGCCGTAGCTGTCGCTGTTCCCCTCATAAAATCATATAAATCATACCTTGTTCTTCTTTCTCATTGAGCGTGATTCACAGCAGACCTCAGGCTCTACGCTGATGTGCATCCCGGATAATTACTTTCCGCAACAGTCCGAAATCGGGTGGAGCACTACCCTGCCGGTCCCCGGACTGCTGTTCGACCTGTGTTTACAATACGGCGATTCCGCGGGATCTCTGTGATCCTTTGACTCAACAGCGCCAGATTGGCCGCCAACGCGGGTGTACTCCCCGATAACTATCATTACCACAACCCAAACTCGTTGTTCTGAGATAGTCAAGAGCTTGATTTGCCCCTGGCTCCTTGTGTAGCAAAAAAAATATTGTCAACCTCCTAAGTACTAAAGCTTGTTAACTCCCTGTGACTGGCCACCTGAAGCATTGTAGAATACCTAAGACTCTCCTGTCGAGTTGTTAATGGCTGAGAACATTGAGGCAAAAGTGAAAGAGACCTCTGAAGCTACAAAGCTTTCGACGTCGAAAACAACAAGGTTTGGGCTGAGAGGTAAGCATGGAATTTCCATTTGACAACTAAGTACAAGTACAATTTGAACAGAGAATAGCTTATGCCGCAGACCTAAACGTTCAGAAATAAGAACAGGCCAGCTTCGAAAATCCAATGAAGAAATATTCAGGCCTCGGCTCTCTTCCTGAACATAACCTCGGCAGATGAATTCGGAGTGTACGATGCCCCACTCCACACTGGAGAGGGAACCCCCTTGTTGCCTTCAAATTTAACATCATATGCAAGTAGGACGTGCGCAATGAGAGCTTTGATTTCGTTTACCGCGAAGAACCTTCCTGGGCTACAAAAGGAAAGGGTTTTGGGGGAAGGAGGAGAAACGTGAGGGATGAGGAGGGATGTATCGCGAGTGGAGAGATATTACAAGACACGGGACGTACCACATATGTCGTCCACCACCAAACAACGCAAATGACGGGTCTATAGCCACCATCTGGTGCTTCAGACTCTCCCCGTCTTGTTCTCGGATGTCGGAGAATCGGAAAGGTCTAAAGGTTTCGGGATCTTCGTAATGCGCCTTTTAATAAGATATTCAGCTTCAGATTCATATTTGAACATGAAAGAAAATGAACTCGGAGAGAGTAGGGAGGTTGCTACACCTGAACACACACCTTATCATGGTGCAACCCATACGAAGCTGTCCCAACAATCGTTCCTGCCGGGACAACTGTACCGTTTGAAAATGTGAGATCCCGGAGTACCATTCGGTCCATGCTCACTAAATATGGATTCGGGAGTCAATACAGGTAACTTCGGATATGGAGAACGAAAACTGGAAACTTACAACCACTGACTCCACTCAACCTTTGCGTCTCCTTCAAGAAGCTATCCAGCTTTATCATCTTACCCATTGCAGCTTTAGTCCATCCCAGCTCTTGAACGATCGGACTGATCTCTTCTCGGAGAGGATCGGCGATCTGGGGGTTGGCGGCAAGATAGTAGATACTGTTAGTGAAAGTCTGGTGAAGGGAAACTCAGTGTGAGGTCAGTCCCATTCGAGGCTCGTAGACTCACCATGCTCTAAATACGAGAAGCGAAAAAAATTAAAACAAAGTGTACTCCAATGTCTGCAAAACAACATACCGTGGTATGAATCGCAGCAAAGTTAATGAGGATAACATAGTTGACGATTTTATTGACGATATCCTCTGGACGTTTGCCATTCCCCTGCGTGTATGCTTCATCCAGGAGCCATGTAACAAGATCATTCTAAACAACATCTTAGTTCACAACCTAGTAGAACAACGCAAAGGCTTACGGGTTTATCAGGCCAATCCTGGGTTTCATACTCTTTCTCCTTCGCCAGCCGTTCTTGAATTAATGGCGCAAGATGTTTTTCGGCGCGGGCCATGCATGCGGGGACGTTGCCCAAAAATTGACGGGCGAGGCTACGCGAAGGATTCATGGGGCTTCCATGAAGGAACAGAAAGAAACTCACGGTTTGAGAAAGCTGGGATAGCGCCGGAGGGTCAGGGCATCCCTAAAAGCATCAATCGTGAAATGGATATTAAGATTCTGTGGGTAAGTTGAAGCAAAATCAGATCGAGGGAAGGTTAGAACCAGTATAATCGGCTACTCACGACGTAGTCCGGGTCCCGACCTGGAGGTATTTCTTGAATATACACAACATAACGCTGGAATAAGAGGGCGAGCTAGACGTACATAATGGCAACCCAACGAAAAAGCGATTACTGGTGCGGGACACGATTTGCATGATGGTATATAGCATTGACACTTTCATCCATTCCGTTTCTTGAAAGAAAAAAACATAAGTCAGTGCCGAAAATGGACCAGGGGAGATGACTACGTAAATGGTGATAAGCGGTGTTGTATTTACCTTTAGCAGGAATGAGAGAATCGAACGACGCCACGATCTCATCTCGCAGATCGTGAAATCGGGAAGGTAAGGCGCGCGTGAGGGGACTACGAACAACCTTCAAGAAGAGAGAAAGCTGTGAGCGAGATATATTGTGCACAACTGGTCGCGTACCGGAATTGTATAAGGATTTTTGGCCTCTTTTCCCAACGTATACTCCGTTTGCATGGTCTAAACCCGTGATTAAGTGAGACGAACTCAAGCCTTTGAGAAGTAACAGCTGTGAATTGGGACACACCTCGCTAATGGCGTCGTCAAATGAAACATCGAATTCGCTAGCTTTCTTGAGATCCCTAATCATCTCCTCTCCGGAAACAATCACCTGCCAGCGGTCGGGGAGGGGTACCTTGAATGCCTGCCCAGGATACTAGTCGAGTATATTTGAATAACGATTAGCCGCGTGACTGTCATCCTGAGAACGAGCGAATTACTTTGCGATATCCCTCTTGAATTATCTCTGGAGCATGGTCTTTGAACCTCCTTGCGCTAATGTAGGATGAAAAGAATCCAGAGTTTCCGACGGTAGGAATAGCGTTTAGCTGTGGAAAACAGGTGTTATTTGATTATTGAGAGCAGGGTGCAACGACGGACCTTGACCATTCTTTTTCTCCATTGAACAATCTTTGGAATCAAGTAGGTTCCTAGTAAAATGACTCCCAAGGCTAGAGCCTGAGAGACGGGGGACAACGACCTGGAACTGTCGGAAGACATTTAGGGAGGTGGTACGTTTTGCTTCAGTGGAAAATTGCATTTCAGTATTTATTGACGTGGTCGTGTGAGACGCGTAGATACAAATATGGGCTGTTGCTTGGTTGTTGCAGTCGGGAAAGGCAAAGATAGTAAGACAGGATGACAAACCGAGGCCGCATTCCGACCCGGATACAGAATCCCATTTTGGAAATTCCTATTTTCAAGTGACAATATCGGTGACGACGGGCGCAAGCCGATGACTTGGTAGCTGTCGTCGATGTCTTCATACAACATGCATGGTATGCCATAGTACAAGCTTTCGATAAAGGAAGGAGAGAATGAACCACGAGCAATAGGCGCTAGAATTCCGGACAATAGGCGCTGGGAACTCAGTTGGGAGTGAGAGATGTTTCGCCAGTTTTGAGGCTTTGAAGGCTCCCTCGAACGGTCGCATTAGGTCGCATTTCGAACTTTTCGGGTGATTTGATTCTCGATCAATCTTTGCGCCAAGCTTATCAAGTAAATACTGAAAAAGATTATAAGTAAAGAGCTTTTACGCGGCCGTCGGACGTTGTACACTTTTCACGTTGTTTTGTTTTTATATTTACGAGAAGACATCAAGTACTTACAGTGAAAACACTTCTATTGTCACCTATAGGTTATGGATCGGGCAAGGAAAAGGGTGTTGTCTCTTGTGTTGTCTGGTTGAAGGGACGCCGGAGACCAAGAGGAGCCAGAGATCTAGATCAGGGATATCCAAACAGAGCAGAAAATCATTAATTTGGCTTCAGAAACTCAAGTCCACCTGCAGCGAATTAAACTGGACGTCCCCCCTCCGCCATCTCAAGCGCGCGCTCTCGGAAACCTTAAAGCGAAAAAGCGAACTGAGGCCTCAACAAGAACCATTACTCTAACTAGTAACTTCGAGGAAAGATAAGTCTACCTATGCAGGGGAGACCCGAAAAAGTCTTTCCTTTGCGGAGAGGAAGTAAGAAATAAGGATGAACCACGTCAATAGGGTTATACTCAAATAAAACATGTGTACCTGGTATGATCACAAACTACGTTACATGACAATTCCTTGACATTCAGGATACGGCAAAGGTACCTAGTACATATGGCAAAGGTTGTGGCAAAGGTACTTCGAAGTTGTGAATTGCATTAGATATGGCCATGACTGGGTGCTCTTTCATAAATTCCTTCCTAAACTTCTGTGAAAGGACGTTCCACTCTACCTGCATTGCCTGCGTGACTACCGATGCCCGTCTACCGTCTTCAGGTCTGCCCTTAAAGCCCACAAACTTATTCCAAGCAGGAGGGCCTTCGCTGATGCCAATATAGCCCTTCGTTAAGTCCCGGCTGGGGTCCGCTTGGTTGGGGTTCTTTCTGTTGATTATCCAGTCATCTAGCAAAGCGTATATAAGGAACGGGAGGAAAACCATATCCAGGAGCGAGTACTCACGGCCTTGTGCTATCCACCCAAAACATTTCTTGTGCTCAGTACATTCCTTGAACAGTCCAACGAGGATAAAAAAAACCCATTTCCGACCTTGAGGGTCGTCCAGTGGTTTATACAAGCCTTTGTAGATTAGTTGGCCAGCCAAACTAACGCCTGTTGCTGCCACAAACATTCTAGTGACAGATATCTTCTCGTACTCGCCAATGCTGTCGATTTCGGAGGTTGGCACACCGTATTGGTCAATGAAGGTCACGGTGGCGGGAATTATCTGGAAAGATGGAGGTATAGTACGATCTGGCCAACCAAGTCAATACTTACAATCGGCGTTGGGACTAAGCTCGCCATAAACTCATTTGAGATGGTATTCCATTCTCCTCGCATTGCCTGCGTGAGTATCGACGCCCTATCTCTATTTTCCTTCGGTTCGCCTGCAAGGATGTTCCAGTATGGGCCGCCTTCAATAACGCCAATATACCGCTTCGCAAATTTACCATGGGGAATCAAGAGATTGGGCTTATCGCTGTAGACAGCCCAGTCCTCTAGAAAAGCGTATATAAGGAATGCCAAGAAAACCAGCTTTGGGGGAGTACTCACGACCTTGTGCTATCCAGCCAAAACATGGCTTCTTCTCAGTACATTGCGCGAACAGTCCAACGAAGATGAGGTAAGCCCATCGCCGATCTGTAAGCTCGCCCAGTGGTTTACTATATGAACCTTTGTAGTCTATTTTGCGAGCCAAATCAAAGTCTGTTGCGGCGCTGAACAGTTTGGTGAGGGATCCTCTCTCAGATTCTGGAATTTCCACATTATCCAAGGGTTCACGAGTTTGGTCGGTGAAAGTCACAGTGATAGGACGTCCCTGGAAAGATGCGGGTATCAGATATATGTAGTACAAATAACCTGGTAAATACTTGCTTCTGTCAGTGGTCCTGACGAGCCTGGCATTGGCATAGGGCACACGGCAAGGAAGGAGCTAGCTATGAAGGCAAAGAGAAGATCGGAGCGCATTTTCGAGTCGTATAGATTGGTATTGCAAGGATTACCAGTGATTGACCAGCAACCGAAGTGAGGGGTTGAACTGAACCAGCAGAACGACAGACAACGACTCTTGGAACGTTTTAAATTTCCGGCAAGTTGTTTTATATACATAAAGGATGAAACAGGACAGATCGACACCGCCCTGAGCGATTTTCGGATCGATTGATATATATACTCCACTTGGCTTAGCACGGCCCGCAACCTGAGAGACCTTGCTGCTCCTTGCTGGCTCACTCATTGTTGGTGGCCCTAGACTCCCTACGATGATGATACCGATGTGTACATGCATGTATATTGGCCCCGTAACCAGGGCCCAAGAATTATTGGTTCTTTCGTCTGTAAACTGCATGTGCTGTTGGAAGTCGATAACCCTAAGAGGAAAAAGTGGGAAAACACAGGAAGCACTGTCCCAGAAAGGCCCGTGTTGAAAATTGAATGACTTGTGATAAACTTTGACCAGTTCAATCCATTATGCAAGACGAAAGCTCAGGGTTTTCAAATTTGACCGGGTTTTGACCTTCAATCATAGTTAAGTACGTTCATCAGAAGCACTCGAATAAGTTCAAGTGATCAGATTAGGCATTCCCAGCCACAAATACAAAGTGCCTACTGGCTTAGTCCATGTACTACTACTTGGTGTTTTAACCTCGTGATATTGCATGGATTTTACCAACTAAGTATACTTACGCAGAATTCTGCAAGAATTTTCTCGTAGCGCTGAAGGTCTAAAAGTCTTCCTCAAACGCACTAAAGGGAGCAGAAATCAGATCTAGCGATAACTCCGTATATTGGATACGAACCCAGAAACAGAGAACAATGGTTCTTGTTTGGGTTCTGTCGAGAACCCGGCGCGCGAGTACTCGCTCACTTGACGCTCGAAGAAATTTGACTTTCCTTTAGGAAAAAATGAGGTTCACTTGTTGTGTGTCACAGTACATAACATACCTTGAAGGGAGATCATATCCATGAAGTCAAACTGTGAACAAAAAGTTAGCAAAGTAAGATCATCAGCAAGTCATCATTTTGTATCTCCCACCGGATTTTCGACGTTGTAAACCTTTGGGCTGCCAAGTTCTACAAGTAGCCTGTCTGCTACAAACTCGATGTACTGTTTCATCAAGTCCGCATTCATCCCGATCAGCGCAACAGGAAGGGCGACTACCAGAAAACGCAATATTATGAGGAAAGCGATACAGCAGAAAATGAGAGGCGTACCGGTGAGGAACTCTTCCTCGATTCTTACAGCCTCTGTGATGATTCTCTTCACTACATCAGGGTGTGGTCTCCGGCGAAGATGGCGGAAGAGAACACATGCAAAATCGGTGTGCAAACCCTCATCCCTACTGATCAGTTCGTTCGAGAATGTGAGGCCAGGCATGCGCCCTCGCTTCTTCACCCAGAAGATACTGGCGAATGCGCCAGAGAAGAATATGCCTTCTATCGCGGCGAAGGCAACGAGACGTTCTCCGAAGGTCGAGTCCTTGTCGCTGATCCATACGCGTGCCCAATCAGCCTTTTTCTTGATACAAGGGATACTCTCAATAGCAGCAAAGAGCTTGTCGCGTTCGGCCACGTCCTCGATGTATGTGTCGATGAGCAGCGAGTAGGTCTCGGAGTGGATATTCTCCATCATGATCTGGTACCCATAAAAGCAACGAGCTTCTGCGGACTGGACTTCGCTACTGAAACGCTCGACGAGGTTTTCGTTGACAATGCCATCTGAGGCAGCGAAAAACGCGAGGATGTGCGAGAGGAAGTGGCGTTCATCGGGCGTCAGAGAGTTCCAGTCGCCAAGATCGTTCTTGAGATCTATTTCTTCAGCTGTCCAGAACGATGCCTGGGCTGTGAAGCGTCAGCCAAGGATATGAGAGCATTAACCCAAGCTACCTTTCTTGTACATGGCCCATATCTATCGATTTGTTAGGTGTCTATAAAGCACGACGAAGGAATGCGATACCTCAGGGAATTTGATGGGAAACAATACAAATCGGTTCACGGATTCTTTGAGCAAGGGCTCGTCGTGCTCTTGACAGTGGATATCACCCGCAAAACGTTCAGCCATGGCCAATGAGAGGTTGTGTTCTACAGGATTTGAGCTTGGAGCTGTGTACCTTATAGTTCTTTGGAAGAGGACGCCTAGGTGGACGGTGGATTGCGCCGGTTGACTCATTGGTTCTTGTTAAGTACGTACGTACTTGCCACGGTTGAAACTATTACGAAGAGACTCCCATTAGTCGGTTGGGTTAGAAGAGAATCTCGAGGAATAAAAAGACACGTTCGAAGAGGTTGAATCAAGATTAAACTCACTAACGAAATTCGATCAGAGCTCAATGAAATTCCTATCGTGAAACATCGTGCGGCAACACCGGATAGCATAAGGTAGCACGCCATGTATAGTTGCCTCGTAGTGTCTCCTGATTACCTTTTCACAGAAGAAAGGAGACGAGTGCGGAAATAGTGAGCGCTGTTTGCCAGTGTACCACCACCTGACCTTGCTGCTACCACTGGTTCTGAATTTTTGAAGAATAGTGAGGGCTGGGAGTAATGGGTGTCTTCTTCGTGATCTTCGGTCAGGTTTTGGGGGCCGATCAAAAAGGATTCCGAGGATTTCTCCTCGCGTTATCTCTTCTTGAGCTCCCAACTTGAATTACAAGAATTTTGACGTTGAAAGGGTCTAAGCGCTCTTTAAGTTACGGCACATGACATGGGCGGCTCTCTGTACATGTGACCACTGGTCCTTCCAGCTTCCAGGCTTCCTTCCAATGTTGAACCTTGAACTTTCTTTCAATTTGCTATAACAAGGACCAAGGCGGCTCGCCAGGCTCGAAACAGTGACCAAGAAAACTCCCAGCGAATCCATGATTCTGTCCGCAGGAAGGCAAGACTATCACCACCAGCGACGGCCACAGATTGGGACAAACAACTGCCACGGAGAAAGAGGGTAGACTGGGAGGAAGGACGGTATTTACTCAACTTGAGAAATTAAAGATGTCGATGAAAACCCACCAGCCACGTATCTAACTAAATGGTCGCTTTCTTCGCCTACCGGGGAGTGCGTAGCATGCTTTCGGATTACATCACGGAGCTTCTTCCTTCTTCCCCTTACTCTCCATCCCCTGTTTTTAGCTCTTCCGAACCTACTTGCCTCGGGGCTGAATGAATCAGAATTGCTTCACTTTGTTTTGTCGCTCTATCTGCGGCCTCAAGCGTCTACGAATACGTACCCCGAATCGGCTGTACGGAATAACCCAGGATCTTATTGTTTGACTACGCTACGTTAGGTAGCTCAGGTACATAATGTACTGACACAGAACCTCGCCAGCTTTATTCGCATCTGGTTACCGACCGCGAGCTGCCTGTTGAGCATCGGGTAGTACTTTCGTAGGCGAGTAGATAACACTCGTCTTCCCTTTGCGCTTGGGTAGAAAACTGACTACGGTTTTCACTGAGTTGACGCTAGTTGTTTTGAATACACCGGCGGAAAACCGATTGGTTCTCTCATCTTATCATTGCTTGATTGGCTTTAGTATATCACCAGAAGGCAAATTGTCAGGCTCTAACTCGGTGTCGGTGCTATACTGGGTAAGTGCTACTCGCGGACTGTTGCATGAGCATCTGCTTATCGGAAAGACAGGTCACCTGTCGAGCATTGAATATATGAATGTCTCTCAGATTACATTCCTGGATGGGACGATAACAGTCATTTAGGAGTTCTTTTGCACATCGGTGGTAAACCAACTGCGGTTCTCTCATCTCATCCCTTCTTGATTGGCTTTAGCGTTTCACCAGAAGTAATTCAAAGGCTGCTAGGCTTTGAAACCGGTGTATCTTCGATTCCGCTCGTACGGGTCTTAATAGCCCTCAGGCCTGGATCCTTTGCGGCGAGAATTACACATTCTTCTTTCTTCCCTTCCTGCCCGAGGGAAAGCTGACTTCCTGTCATACTGGTAGCAGCTCCCCGCTGTACATACATAAAAAGGTCGTTAATTCGTTCCCAAAAGTATAGCTCTCCCACTCCACACTCCACTTCAAGTCGCTCCACTACAATGACAGTCTTGCTTCGAGATGGGTGTGTACAAGTCTTTTCCATCGGAGCGGCTGCTGGATCATTATCTGCCTTCTAGATGTGCACCTACTGGTCTGTCATTGAACAGTGTCAAGCGGGACGTCAAAACCGACATTGCAGAGGTACCTATTGTATACTGTTCCCTCAAAGATACTACATCTTACCGAACTTCAGCTTAGAGAGAAAATCACACAGGTTAGGCGAATCTTTAGGTGGTATTTCAATGAACACAGTGTCCTCTTTAGGCATGCCAAGGACTGAACCTCAACTTTGTCGATCCCAACGAGTAAGATTATTTCCTATCTGATATGATGCGACCTAACCTGATTCTTCTCTGAGGGTTATCAACAAAACAATTGCTGGTCTGTGCCCCGGGATGACGGCGTCCGAGATCGACGTTTGTACAGTTTACCCAAAGTGGCCTTCGTCTAACACAGAGAATAGAACCTCGCCGCCGAGACTGCGGCTTATCTGACCACCAAACATCCGGACTACGCCGCTCTCGCCGCTCGCATTGCCGTCGCTAAGTTACACAGAGAGACCAAAGAGCGATTCAGTGATGTTATGCAGGATTTGCATGCTTATGGTATGTTATTTCATCCTAGTCCATCTCTTCCCCAACACGCTTCTCATGTTCAACTAGTCCAACCAAACACCGGAGGTACCGCCGCTCCGATGGTCTCCAAAGATTTCCTCGCGAATGTCATGAAGCACAAAGACGCGCTTGACAATGCTATTGATCATTCGAGGGACTTCGAATACCAATAGTAAGTGTTCCATATGTCTAGCTCGACCTCCTGAATTGACATATCGCCCAAACAACAAAGTTTCGGGTTCAAGACTCTCGAGCACTCCTACCTTCTCCGAATGGACGGAAAAGTCGCTGAACGCCCCCAACACCTCCTCATGCGTGTCGCTGTAGGTACTCACGGTGATGATCTCGAACAGGCCCTGGAGACATACGACCTCATGAGTCAAAAATACTACACCCATTCATCGGCGACGCTTTTCAACGCTGGGACCACTCACCCACAAGTGTGTAATTGCTATTTGACGTGTATGCGAGATGATTCTGTTGGTGGGGTTTTTGAAACGTTGACGGCGTGTGCTCACATCTCGCGCCATGCGTCTGGAGCTGCTGTGAGCATCTCCAATCATAGAGCCAGAGGGTAAGTGAAAAGAAATTCTCTGCGTTCTTTTTGTGACGACGAGTTTCACTTACTCTGTATTACTATCGACGTTATAGCTCTTATATTCCTGAGTCACATGGGCGAGACGCAGGGCTAGTGCCTATGTTGCGAACCTTTGACGCAACGTCTCGTTATGTAGATCAAGGCGCTGGCAAGCGACGTGGAGCATTCAACATGTTTCTCGAGCCCTGGCATGCCGATATCTTCGATTTCCTAGACATTCGGAAGAACAATGGCAAAGAAGAGATGCGCGCGCGGGACTTATTCTGCTCGCTGTGGATTCCGGACCTATTGTGAGTGATTCCTTGTTGGAATATCCTGGTTCTCGGTTCCTCAATGGTATACTAGTATGAAACGAGTTCAGGCGGAAGCAGAATGGAGCTTATTCTGTCCTAGTGAAGCTCCAGGGCTCAACAAGGTTTATGGCGCCGAATTCGAGGAGCTATACGAACGCTATGAGCGTGAGGGACGCGCCAGACGTGTCATTCCGTCGTCAAAATTATGGGTAGCCATCGTCACCGCTCAGATTGAGACAGGAGGGCCGTTTATGCTGTACAAAGACCCAGCCAATAGTAAGCTCCTTCATCCCTTATATATATATTGCATCTTATATTTGTGTTCGTAGTCAAATCGAACCAGAAAAACTTAGGCACTATCCTCAGTAGCAACCTCTGTACGGAGATTATCCAATACTCTGCCCCAGACGAAGTAGCCGTCTGCACCTGCGGTACCCTCGCCCTTCCGGCCTTTATCCACAACAGTCAATTCGACTTTCCCAAGCTCCATGCCATCACGAAAGTGTTTGTCAAAAACCTCGATCGTCAAATTGACGTGAACTACTATCCCGTCCCCGCTGCGCGCTACTCGAACTTGCGGCATAGACCCCTCGGTATGGGTGTGCAAGGTCTCGCGGATGTGTTCATGTGCCTCCGCCTGCCGTTTGAGTCAAAGGAAGCGCGGATGCTTAACCTCCAGATTTTTGAGACTATCTATCACGGTGCGCTCGAAGCTAGTGTTGAGCTTGCAGAGCGTTACGGGCCGTATGAAACCTGGGAAGGAAGTCCTGCCCAGCGAGGTCAGCTGCAGTATGACTTTTGGGGTGTTACGCCCAGCCCTCTGTGGGAGTGGGTTGGGTTGAAGGCGCGTATTGCTGAAAAAGGCTTGAGGAACTCTCTCCTTGTCGCGTTGCCCCCCACAGTGTCAACTAGTCATATACTATCGAACAACGAGTGCTTCGAGCCCTACACAACGTGAGTTATTCTGCGTTGTTATTACTTTCTGGCTTGAACTCGATTCACAGTAACGTGTATACGCGTCGTGTCGCCGCAGGTGATTTCCAAGTCATCTGTCCATGGCTCATCAAGGAGCTCGTGGCCCTCAACCTGTGGGACGAGCGCATGAAGAATAAGCTCATCTTAAATGGTGGCTCGGTGCAGAATATTCCGGAGATTCCTGACGATGTCAAATCTATCTATAAGACAGTCTGGGAGATCTCCCAGCGCTGTATCATTGATCTATCTGCTGACCGTGGAGCATTCATTTGCGGGAGCCAGTCACTTAATATATTTTTGGCTAAGCCATCGGTGAAGCAGTTGGTGAGTCGGTTTTTACACGATATCTTTTTTGACTGATTATGGATGATTAGACTGCGATGCACTTTTACGGATGGCAGAAAGGCCTGAAGACGGGGTTATAGTAAGTGTGGTCTCGCACAAAAGAGTTCTATACGCGGATTGACTTTTTGAGTATAGTTATTTGCGAACTCGTCCAGCTGTTGATGCGATTCAGTTTACCGTTGACAAAGGCGTTGAGGGCAAATAAGCTCGCATGGACTTTAGACGATCTTTATTTCTTTCTTATGCGGGATAGTCGTTTGTGTTTGCTTATATTGTGTACCTTTAAGTACGTATGTGACCTAAGGGACTATATTTGAGTGCAGTGATGGATAATAATGGGAAATAGTGTTCGTTCCTCTTGAATATGTAAATAAACGTGACGCCTAGGTAATTTTGCCGTCCTGGGTCCAAGCTGTACTACTTGATTGGCTTATGCCTATGTCAAGACAAGCTGCTACGCCAATACGCCAATTTGTCATGGACACATGGAAGGTATAAAGCGATTACCATAAGTAGTCATGTATATACAGCTTTGACACCTTATCTGATGAACCAGGTGACCTTATCGATATTTCAGATCTGACCGTGTCCACACTTGGTTTGTACATGTACTTCGCCAACTTGAAGTACTTACTATGCGGCAGAAAAGCTGTATCCAACAAGCTCCAAGACGACGGAACGTACGGGACACTCATCGATGCATCATGGGTTCTAATGGCGACGAAAAAGATTCCGAAAACCGAAGTATCCGACCTCTGCCCTTTCTTTTTTTATATCATTAAGGGGAGTTGCAAGGATAAAAGAAGCATGCGAAACTGTCAGTTAAACTTCCTCGCTTCGAAATCGGAGTAGTTACTAATGGGAGCCAGCAAACGGGATCAAAATCGTTACGTCGATAATTGTCAACTAAGGTTTTTTTCTAACGGCGAGAGAGTGAGGGCTCCAAACACTCTCTCTTTCCTCCTCCCATCATCAGCTTACTGTATTTCCATGGAAGGCAAGTTCAGATCTCTTCTATGCATGTTCTCGCCTACTAAAATCTCAAAATAATAGCGTCTTCCACGCCTAAACCACTGTACGGTCTCAAGTGGCGAACATCCTATTGGTATGCTACGTTTGTAGTAGGCCTAGGTTATCCTTTTTTAGTTTTTGCTTCAAAAAAACTTACATTGTGACTAGGCATCTGCACTGATTGGGTCGTCTATTCTATCCTTGTACCAGTCCTTCCCTTTCAGTTAGAAAAACTCGGGTATGCTGCGCCTTCTGTCCTTACAAGTTGGCTTCTTTTTGCATATGTACGTGAGGTCAATTATTCGACGTCCATTCAACTTACAAAACAATTCGTACAGTGTGCGGGTCTAGTTTTCTGTGAGTCGTTCAAACCTCGCTCAACCCGATTCAACCTAAATGGTTTTTTGAATCCCGCAGCCACCATCCCAGTCGCAATGGTCTCCGAACGATACGAACTCCGTCAACTCCCTCTAGTCTGCGGCGTTCTCGTTCTCATCGGCTCACAAATTATGTTAATGGAGGCTCCCGTTTACTGGCTGATGTGTCTTGCTCGAGTTTTGCAAGGGACGGGTTCTGCGATGGTATGGGTTGGCGGGCCTGCTTTACTGTGAGTTTTCGTTATCCTGCTTCCATTTTTCTATTCGGTCTTGAACTAGCCAATGCTAATATGCTCGAATTGCCCTGCCTTAGTGTGACATGACCCCAACGCAATTCATCGGACGTGGGTTTCTTTTTTCTGTTTGTCTTTTCGTCCCCGGTGGAGTCGCTCATGTAGGAACCGCTTTTCATAAGGCCAACTTGGTGTAGCGATGATTGGACAGTCGATTGGGCAAGTCAAATTTTCTACATCGATTATATTCTACTCACTGATACTTCTTCGATCTAGTCTTCTCGTTGGACCCGCAGCCGGTGGTGTAAGTCCCCTTCATCACAAATCACGCAATCAAGATATCTAATTGGAACCCACATCCACAGATTCTCTACGCTCGCTTCGGCTTTCGCGGTCCCTGTATATTCGGAATCATCACCGCCTTCTGCGATCTCCTAAGCCGTTTCTTCCTCATCGACCGCAAGTCAGCTTTGAAGTATGGATGCGATCCAGCTGCACCACCGGGAATCATGAAATTTCGGAAGCGAATACAACGGGTAGCCCAATGCCAATGCGGGAGTTACAAGGACAGACCACTACGCCTCTAGTGGAACCAACCAATTCCGATAGTTCCGACACCACCAGGTCGATGTCGACAATGGATTCGGAAACAAAGGCAAAAGGAAAAAGGAAAAAGAAGAACGAGCCCCCTCGCCATCGTTGATTTTTGTCATTGTCCAATTCACGAAATCTTCTCGTGGGATCGTGGGTACGATTCTGCCTTGTGTATACGGGTGCGTAATTTCCTCTACATACTTACGACAAAATCTCTGTCCCTGAATCCTCTGACTCCATAGAGCCTTGATAATGTCAATCGAGCCAACGCTTACGCTCCGTCTCCAACCCTCTTTTGGATTCGACTCTACGAAGGTCGGACTTGTGTTTTTGGCTGCCATGGGCCCGACCTTTATTTGTGAGTGTTTTCTTGTTCTCACTGTTCTCCCCTTCTTGTTGATCTCCGTTCTCCCTGAGGCATCCTATGCTGATCCCACCCATTCTCTCGACCATTCTCTCGCTCTCTCTTCTAGCTGGTCCCCTCGCAGGCCACATCTCCGACCGTTACGGCCCAGCTGGATCTCCCTCATCTCATACGTTGCGTCGGTCTCATGGTGGGTATTGATGATCATAAATAATCTTCCGCTGTTGATCGTGTCATTTGCTTTGACGAATATGTTTTTCCCGTTCCTTGCTCGCTTATTTGTCTACACTGCTTCTCTCCTTCATGTTCTACTCTATGAGTGGTACTCCTGGAGTAGTATTCGATATATTACTTTGGTATCAATATCAGCTCATCCGGCCCGACTCTGACTCCCGGTTTCTTTTCTTTTTTACTTTCACAGGATTCTGGGCCTCCGGAATCGTATCCCCTTAATGGCTGAACTGGCATCGGTATCGAGGGGTATCGAGGGTGTTGGATGTGAGCACAGCAATATCTAACTGCTGTATAATTGGCTTACTTTGTTCGAAACTCGAAAACTCGAAACACTCGAATAGATGCTCATGTATATGCGGCGTTTTGCATGTCCTTCGCTATCGGTTGCGCAGGCGAGTTTCTCTTTTTTTTCCTCAAAAGAACCGATGAAGAACTCTGTCTTACGTCCTTATCGTTGGTGTTGTTATTTCTAGTGGGACCTATTGTCGGTGGTCAAGTGGGTGCATCTTTATCTTATCTCCTTTATCTTATCTCCTCCCAACATATCTACTATCACGTCCACCACGGCTGGATGGTTCAATGTCTCGTTGCAATCGGAATGCTTGCTTTCGGGTTTTGCCTGTCGTTCTTTTATATTGGGGAGGACCCGGTTTTCAGGAAGTTATTGAGGTTTGTCACGGCGAGAGGGAGGGGTACTAAGAAGAGATTGGGTCAAGGTTCGGGTGAGCATAACGAATGAACAATGATGAAGGGATTTTCTTGGTCTGTGTACTGCACTACGGTACTAAATACGGTACACAACTTCGCAAATTAGCTCCATTCGCGCGCAGTACATAATAAAGCCTCTTGGCTTTTGGGTACCTTCGTCGTGGTCAAGGTTCCAATGGTTGCTGGTCCAGGAGAATATTACTATGATTATGGCCAGTACATATTTAGCTAGAGATATTGCCTTGATATTGCCATTAGATTAAGTATGTAACACCATACTTCAAACAAACTTCAAGCCATATTTAATTCAACCACTGTTCAGTAAGGTAGGAAGCACAAGCAAGATAATGATTGTTGCCCAAGCATAGTGAGCATTCGGAGTTAAAACACAAGCTCCACTTGATGCCATAGCAGGAACAGACTCGGATGGCAATGAATATACAGTGCTTGAATTTCCGGTGAGATTTCCTGTGATTGTGCTAATACAAAGTATACGGCCAAGTTAATCTTACAGCTCTGCAAATTTGATGAGAGGTTTACTCACAAAGTTGATGTGGGTGTTGGTGTTGGATAATAAAATATGATCCGATTGTGTTGGATAATAAAATATGATCCGATTGTGTTGGATAATAAAATAGAACACGATATTACCACTCGGGATAATATATAGCACAACGGCAGAATAGAGTAAAAAGCACAATATATTCCGTTTGCCCCCTACAGCACTGAGAGAGGGCAATCGGATGAGGTAGCGTATATCTAGCTACTGCTTATATACTGGTAATGGGGTGATAGGAAATAAGTACGTGCAAGTACGTGTCAATAATGAGTGTGAGATAACTATGAGCTTGATCAATCATAACAATGATACTGATATCTTGTGATATCCAACAGTTGGGATAACCAGTCCTGGTGAGATAACTGTTGTCACGGGGCGCCCAAAGCTTCGACCATATTTAGTAGCTGTAGTGCATAGTGACAATTAGGCACTTTGACTATTTTGACTTACGGGGTGGTTACTACCATGGTACTAATTTCTGAGAAAGTCTGCGCTTGGCTACTATCCAAGTTAGTAGTACTACTGGGGGGTCCCGAAAAACTTGGATCCGATGTCATCACTGTTGAGATTGCTTCAAGTCCTGATGTGGAAGGAATGATAGCAAAAGGGTCACTATCCCAGTTTGAGATCGACGCTGTACTTGGGCTCTGATGAGATGTTGCAATGGACGTTGTTGGTAAGAAAACCGTTCCACTGCCAGGCAACGAAATTGTTGTGACTTGTCCAGAACTTTAAAACATAATTCAGCCAGGTTGTGAATGGCTGCAGATTAACGCAATTTTATTTACTTACGTGGTAGGTGGTTGAATAGTAATTTCTGGAAACGTCTGCCCTCCGCAACCACCAGGTCTACGACTGCTAGTAGTTGATTCGGGAGCACCCGTATGACTTGGTTCCGGGCAGAAGGTAATATTTGAGCCTGGAAAGGTAGTGGTGCCGGGTTGCAGTGTTGTCTGCAGAAGGCTCATGATAACTTTTCTCAGGGACGGATAGTTACTTACATTTACTGCTGGCGGGGATACTGGCACAGTAGTAAGATCTGACATGTGGATGAGTAGGTGGAATCGCGTTAAGAACTTGCACCTCTTATACCTGTTTATGGGCCACGCCGGCTCTCGTGGACTATCCGCTCAGTTAGAGTTCTGCAGAGTCTGCGCTGTACCATATCTAGTTACGACTTTGTACTCTATGGTCGTTTAGGCGCTGTACATACTTCCAAAGATGGTTACGCCGGTAGTAATGTTAGCTCAGGTGCTATCACCCCAGCGAATCACCTGTTAGTATTACACCGGGACACACCGGGACTATGTAAGTACGCACTCTAACGAGCATGTTCTAGGCTGTTCTAACATGATTGATATAACTTTATCAACGCCAAGCGCAAAAGATTTGTTATAAGGAGAAATACGAAAGGATCAAACATGTAGTACACTACCTGCTTCGATGACTCCGAATGATTCGGACATTCTTTACGCTATTGGTCTCGCACAATTCCTCGATGTTTCTCAGCTTCTGTCCACTGCCTGTTTATATGGTGAGTCATTGAACAGCCTCGCTTTGTGTCATTTTAAACGCTGGAGGCTAGGCTCCTACTTACTGGCCACTTCAATATGTTTATACTACCTGTAAGTACATTGGAACTTGTGTTCCGCCGTTACTTTAACCTGATTATGAGATACAGAATTTCAAGCAACAAACCGCAGATATGGTTGACTTGCATATTCATTGGCTTCATGGCTTTTACTTTATACTTGTTAATTTCAATCGAAGTCGACCTAAAATTAATATTCTACTCATGCATGCGGGAAACCGGTCAAGGTCTCATATCACAAGTCGAAGTGGCAAATAATTCTGCCCGAATCTGGAATAAAGTTCACGGCTTACCACTTACTATCATGGTAGTGCCGATCTGTAGACTCTGTGATCTGGCATAGCTAACTTCTGATCTGTTTTTTGATATCCTCCGATTCCAGTTTATCCTGAGTGATTCCATTGTAACGTGGAGAGCATGCATTATGTGGGGAACTGAAAATCGGGCAAAAGCGGTAATGATACTTCTCATGACTGGAAACTTTGGTATGTACAACATTTGCTCTTTTGCTTGTGTACTAGTTTCTCAGCGCCATGTAATCCAGTAATCCAAGTTGTAGATGGAGTTTGGGATGTCCTGGAGCTCGCCAATTCCTCATCACTGGATATTCTTTCACTTTGGGCCAGTCTTTCTATCAATGTAATCACAAATTTGCTACTTGGCCTGAAGGCTTGGTACTGGTTCCACTTATGATCGTACTGAAGTCATTCATAGTATTGTTCCCACAGGATATATCATCAGCAGATTCAAGGCATTGAGGGTGTAGAATACCATGTGCATAAGTTAACCCAGTCTCAACGGGTGTTACTTCTCTGGATAGAGTCTGGTGTCATATTTTTCGCATTCCAGGTGAGTTCGTCTCGCTTAGATTGATTAATAACACATGCTAATGTTGCTTGGGGATGTAGTTGATTTTTACATTGGTTCAATGTATGCAAGACACAACAAAATCTAACCAGACCGACACCTTACTTTTCAGGACAAGTTTTTACCTGACAAATTTCATGATTGCATTTTCGGTATGTAGGGCATTTGTTGCATGGGCGATACTAATTTGTTTTAGGCATTGTATCCTATTACAGTCTACATTTTAGTGAAATTTGAGTTATCTGTAGTAGAGGGGATGGTTTCAGTGCACATAGCCAGTTCAGTAACCCCGAATGTCTAGATTTTTACAATTCTATAATGAGGCTCGAGTAATTCAGAAGGGGTTCTTCAAGTTCGCGAACTTGGTGTGATGGATCCGAAAACTAGCTCAACCATAGGGCGAGTTGTGTATCTCATGAAATGGTTGCACGTTGCGCCAGCATGGTCCGAGTGTGTAAGATTCATTGAGGTCGAAGTATTCAATTTGTGGGTTCAAGTTGAATGAGGGTCGAGACCTGTTTGAGCCCTCTAGGCCCAAAACACGAAGTGCTAAGTGCGCAAGGCTAGTTTCTTGGCTTTGATCGTGCCAAGTACCGTTGACGATGGTATCGGAAGGGCTCAACTAAGTTAAGTCTCCCGACCGTGCGATGAAGTTGTAGTACTACTAGCCATTCTACTACTAGTTGTGCTTGGTCTTCATTGAAGCCTGAACACCCGCGGGTCTCATCTCTGAGTCGCCCATCCGGTTCTTCTCACTCTAGTTTCTTCCCAGCCTTCGACATTAATCCGCCAACATTGTCACATAAACAACTCAGCTCAGAACCCAACAGGGAGAGGATCTGAGGATCTCAATCCCATTCGAACCTGGGGAGAAGCAATTGGTTGGTAAAGGTGAAGGAATACTTACCAAATCGCGCATAGTCTCTGTCTTATAACTGGGATTTGGTCAATAAGGAAAGACCATATGACATGTACCAAGTAATTGGCTGAAACAAGATGTGCACCTCCCGACTTTTTACCGACTTTATGTTCCTAAAATTGAACGTTGTAATCAAGTTCAATCGACCTATTCATCCTTTGTACGGTAGAGACCTAGGCATGGCGACATTCATAGCATAAGGGGAACCGGTCTACCAGCAGAAGATTCGGATTTTGATATTGTAACATCGAGGGGTTCCGGGTTATCCGGCGGTTTCTGCGCGCGCGCTACCGTTTCGAAATTGAAAGCTTTGAATGTGACGGCGTAGGTACTCAGTAAGAAAGGTAGACAGGGACTGTTGCAGTCGAGCCCCTCACCTGCCCGGATAATGACACGCTAGAACAAATAGGCGATCAAATCGGGCAAAGAGGCAGGGGATGAGGCACAGACACGGTGTTGACAGGTATTGACTTGGAAGAATCCGGATCTATATTTTTTAAACATGGCTGGACATGGCCAACGCCATTTAAACATGTTTAAAACTTCATTTAATTGAGCTGGATATAGATTCTCGTGTACAGCTTACAGTACTCTGTCTGCTGTACTTCGAACAGGTATTTAAATCAGCAAATTAATCGAGTACTTAGAGTAGTTTTAAACACTAATAAATTCCTTTAACACGGGTGGTATTAAACGAGTACACTTCCTAAACAAGATTCTTGGATATACAGCTTGGACGAAGTTTAAATTTCACCTTTAAACCTGCTGCTCAAGCCAGAGCATACAAATCAACAAAGATACGCACCTCTTACAGCATAGTAAATCGATCACTGGCAGGCACCACTGCACTAGTTGGATTGTTAAAGAATCCTGTTTTAAACCAGTGAGACGAGCACAGCAGTCATAGCGTACCTGATAATATTTCACTCTCGATATTTCACTCTCGCAGGCATGCATGCAACCTCGGCGAACCTTGGTGAATTCAAGATAGTGGTTGGATAGTGGGGGTGTGATGGTAGTGGGAGAAAGAGAAGTGAACAACCATCCGACAGTTGGGCGCCGAACAATAAGCAAGGGCCTGTGCTTTCTGACAAAAGGTGGCCTCCCACATGACCGTGTAATTATGTGCTAGACGCCCTTGCTTATTGTTCGGCGGCCAACCGTCTGACAATTGTTTACTTCTCTTTCTCTCACCACCATCATCCCCCACTATCCAACCACTCTCTCGAGTTCATCGAGGTTGCATGCATGCCAGATGAGAAGTTAACAAAATGTTATAAGGTTTGCGTCTGTCAGTGATCACTTTACTACATTGTAAGATAGCCCTATGGTGCGTATCTTTGTTGATTTGTATGCTGTGGCTTGAGCGGCAGGTTAAAGGTGAAATTTAAACTTTGTCCAAGCTGTATATTTGTGTTCGTTTAATACCACCCGTACGTTAAAGGAATTTATTAGTGTTTAAAACTGCTTGTTTACTCTAAGTACTCGTTTAATTAACTGATTTAAACACCTGCTTGAAGTACAGTAGACAGAACACTGGAAGCTGTGCACAAGAACTTGAATCCAGCTCATTTAAATGAAGTTTTAAACACGTTTAAATGGTGTTGGCCATGCCCAGCCCTGTTTAAAAAATATAGATCCGGTATCAGGACTTGGGACAACAAGGAGACAGGAAAGGAGCATGAGCGCACACAATTACGGTTTACCGGAGTGTAATTTTGCATCCAACTGCCGTACAATAGCTGAACCTGAGGTGAGCACTTGAGCAATCAATTTTGGCCAAGCTATATGCGTGTCTCCATCCCTTGAAGCATTACCTCTGTCACGGTAGGGGCGCATTTGCCTGATTGCGCGTTAAGACAGTAAAGCCCATGAGAAGCGTGAACACACCCAGTTACCGTAGGATAGAGTACGCTTGGAGACTGGTAAGTAAGATATGGTTAGATGTACACCGTTAGCTTTGGGACGGTAGCTGTGGCCGGGGTACCGTATGAGCATACGGATCGTGCGGATAGAATCAAGCACTGGCTCCAATCGCAATTGGCATTGAAGTGCCTAGATATGACGATATTAAAGAGCAATGATTAGACTAGCCTGAATGGACTTGGCATTCTGGAAGATTGGGTAACAAGCAAGGATGAGAGACGTCAGTGTTCATCTTAATCCGAGCCGCCGATCATCCTTGTGACTGTACGCTATTGCGATTCTGGAGCGCACTCTTGACGTCAGACTTCAGCAAGACCTTCAGATAGGCAACCCAATCAACGAATTCGTGAATTCCAGCTCTGAGTGCCGTGCACACACTCCCAAAGTAACAAAAGAGAGTCGATGATGGAGTTGAACCAGGTGACTCAATCACATGCTTGAATTAAATTGTTCATTTTAAGCGCCCGCATGAGCTTCTTTCTCTCATGCGCTCTCATGCGCTCACGACCAACAGATGGAACTATGGAACCCTTGAAGCTCTATGGATGCACAGGCGTCTAACAGCGTGTTTTCAAAGAAAAGTGTGTCTAAAAGCTGATCGTTCCATTGCTTACTGTATAAATCTTCTGTTGTCTTAGACCACCCGGCATAGCGTCGCTTAGCCTCTCAGCTGTCGCGTAAACTCCATTCCGCATATATACCTGAAGGCCTGATAGTCAACCCTCTTCGGCCTACTTGACGTGATCGCTCGATTACTCGACACAGACCAGAAAATCCTACAGCTTTCGGGACAGTCTCGGTCGTTCTTTGTCTTTTTGTAGCAGCTTCAAACTTCATGCCTTGCGCGGCACAGTAATCTCGATGTATTCACATGAATTCTGGCATTCTACTACGCTGTAGTTTAGCTTCTAAATCCAACTGTACCTCCAATGAACATGGCGTCAAGATCCCTCTTTACAATGGAACATTAAGCTTGTGGTTATGCTAGTATGTCTCCAGAACAAGAAGCCCAAAAAGTTACAGCTATTCCCTCCTTCATTGGAACCCCGCATGAGTGGCTGCACCACTGCGCGTTTCACTGGACGCTCAAGTTCGTGACATGGCTTTCTGTCTGACAAAGTTCGACTTATGACTAGACAAGTAGATTCGTAGCGAAGCCTGTTTAAACTTCCTCATTTGGATCTCAGCTTTTTATCTCGATACGAGCGCCCTAAGCTTATGCATCATGGAAGATGGCAAACGTAAAACTTATAGGAACTCGCTGAATGGATAGCATCGAAGGAGGCGCAAGGATGTACCTCGCGTTAAGTCGTTTCGATTCTGTTAGCCTTTATTATTGAACTTCAATACGAGCTGATTTACCGGTCTCCTATTGAAGGTAGACTGATTACTCGTTATGTACAACTTCCGTGCTCGAAGACGTCTACTGGTATTGCTTGTGATCGAGTACGCACCGGCAAGTCCGACACGGAAGTTACCAGTTATTCGGCATCCATGTCTGTCTCCGTTCCGTTTCGAGGATGGACGAGTCTATCTGCGCAGAAGCCAGAGGTATGCATGAACGAATGGTACAAATCATCAAGCCAATAAAACGATGTTGAAGCGGACAAAGCGTCTTGTCAGGTACATAAGAATCACATGGTCTGCATCTTATCAGGCTCTGATATCTAGCCGGCCGTCCCTATCTAGCTGCGTCAGCTTCTACGGCATTGGGGAAATGACTACCCCAGTCTAGGTGCTTCCCCACAAAATCGATAGCTTATTAGAACAACACTGTACAACTGTAATGCTAATTCCTACCCTGGTCCACTCAATTAACGACACACCTCTCCATCGCTCATCTCAACGTCTTGTTTGTTTGTTCGTACTACTTTTCTATAATCCTCTATACCTCCAATTCATCCTTGTCTGGCTCTAGGAATGGCTTTTTCTCGGTCTCCACCAGCCCCAACTCAATCCATCGCTCCTATCGCCCATGCCATCAGCCTCATCGCTCGTCGAACAACCCGCAAGCTCGGACTCAATCTCAATCCCGCCGTTAAACTCCCTCGTTCCAAGCTCAATCTATATACGAAAACTCTAAATGTCTTCCGATTTCTATCTTACCTTTCATACATATCCTCGCATCTTATACATCTCCCATTCCCTCATCTCGTCCGTTCCATTCGACAAAGTCTTGCACAGGTTCGGCAATCTGCTTATCGTAAAGGCTACCACCATCCCCTCACATACGTCATGGCCATCCTAGTGCTGCTCAACGTCCGCTCATTCCCAGGGGCATGGCACTGCCGTGTCCTGTGGTGCGTTGTTAAGATACGGATGAGATATGCTGGGGCGTGGCTGAAAGCTAGCACGAGGTATTATTATCGCAGTTTTTTACGGTCTACACTCTCTTGTGATCGCGTATATGGACCTTTGGGGAGAGTAGATATGTTGCATACGGGGTCGAAGGAATCAGAGGACTTCTCGAGGGTGGCCGAGATGGAGGAGTGGTTGAAATCGGTTACGCCCATAGGAGAACATCTGTTCGATGGGAGGGGAGGTATAAGACTTGGGTTGGTATGTTGCTTTTAGCTCATCTCTTGTTGGGCCCTTTGTGATTCCATATCTCGTTTCGTGTTGCAGGTTTCGATGATAGTGATTTCAATATGCATATGAGCAATTCTAGTTATCCAAAGGTACGTCCATGGAACTTGAAACTTTTCTCTGCCTTCCTTTCCTGTCTCATCTGTGCGTATCCAGTCTACTTATACAACCTTCTCAGATCCTGGATTTTGCACGAACGAAAGCATCGTTAGATCTATTCCCTCATTTCCTACGTGTTGGGGACATGTCGCGCTCTCTTGTAAGCAATGTTCATGTCTTTGCGTTGTCTCTTTCCCTTCCATTTCATTCCTCTTTTATTATGTTCTCATTATCTTCTACCAGCCACGCATTTCCATTTCATCAAAGAAATTCCCATATTCACCAAATTCCAACTCCGTCTTAGTATTGGCGCGTGGGATGAAAAATGGGTGAGTACTATAGAGATAATAAGAACTTCAACTTCCTCATACTTACTCGAGTATTC
>JADNRY010000441.1:0-48398 GCA_015501585.1 Rhodocollybia butyracea | reverse complement strand
GCACACGCAACAGACATTGACAAATGTAACTGCGGATCTCGAGGAAGAACGGTTCGCTCAGCCCTACCCCCACTACAGTTGAAGTAGATAGATAGATAACCTTTTTAATTGTTTCCTTTGTCTTTAATTAGACCTTGCTTTACAGTATTTTATCAGCCGTGATAATCTGATATAAAAAGTACTACGTATCTAGTTGCGCAATCAGGTACAAAACAGAGTTAAAAAAATCATGTACGGGATTGCACTGGTCGTAACTCCCTGGCTGGGAGTCGAACCCAGCTTTCCCGCGTTACCATCATCAGCTCATTTATGACAGGCGCGTGTACTAGCCGATATACTACCAGGGAGATGTTATTTAGTCATTTTTTGTGCTCAAGTACTTCTGGAAGTGTGCTGGACTTTCTTCACAATGGTTAAAGCTCATAGATGTGATTTACTGGATTATAACCAGTAACGCCGGTACACGGCAGTGCCCGCTACCTCCCCAAGCAAGCACCTGAAACCATCCCACATCCCAAAATGAACAATCCCTGACAGTTTAAAACAGATACAACATGCGAGACATACGCCACGGATGATTACTCAAATCTTGCAATATCTCGAGAACCGGCAAGATCTGATGTCAAAGGTTACAAATACTGGATCATAACAAAGGAGGAAACGTACCTCCAGTGGAGGATTAAGACCCAAACTTTCGGCACGCTTCCATCGTTCAAAGCGAGTGAGCCCATAACCCGGACCGTATTCCAGATCACTGAGATATCCCCATGAGATCGTCACAGCAAGCGTATGCAGGGGAGAAACCCACTGATCAAAATCCAAGAGCTGCAGTTCAACATCGTTATTGAAGAATCCGCAAGGATCGTTCCCATTCCTGTTTGAAGGCATTTCTCGCTGAATTGGCCGTTTGACCAACAACTTTTTGACTCCTATTGGTAAACAATCAGGACCAATGAACAGAAGCCAACACCTCCTACCTTTGGGCCGCCGACGAACCCCCCCGCTGGGTGAAAAAAACTCATCCATGGTACGGTTTCCCTGTTTCACCATTGACGAAGACGTGGGCGTTCAAGTGCAGCGATATCATATAGCGCACGATCCCAAGCAAATGAAATAATCGGCGCGGGCACTATATAACAAATAACGCCATATGTTACCAAGTCACAAATATGGAATAACCGAACAAAAACAAAAAACTACAAATCAAGTACGAGTACAGGGCAACAAATGTCATCTACGCAAACCCTCACACGAACAGACCTCCCAAGCACGTTTCCTTTGAAGCTTCCTAACACGAACATTTGCGATGCGACCAAAGTCGCAGCCGGCCAGGGTGTAGGCCAGAAAGACACACTGACTTCCGTGACAGCAGTCAGCAGGCCGAAAACGAGGTTGTAAAAAGTGGTACTCGCTGTCTGCAACGAAAATAAACATCGAACCGTGAAGAGAAATCACATGTACTAACCAAAATATGATCACCATCATATTCCAAGAAGCAACCAAATTTTTGCAGACGCGGGACAGAGCCGAGAAGCGAGGGCAGTAGATGCAACGGAATGCGGTTGACCGAGAAAAAATCAAGGGAAGTGAGTGAATTGTTCATTTGTAAAGCGGACAACAAGACGACAAAATCCCGAGGGTCATGATGCACAATCCAAAGCGTTTCCAAAGCGTTCAGATTCAGCACTCGACATGCTCCAGCCGCCGTTCCCCAAAAATCTGTCAACGGGCAAACCCAATTTGAAGAAGTCAACCTTGAATCATCCTCGTAACCAACATCGTAGACAAAGTAGGCCAATGACACCAGCGCCCGATGTCTGTTAACAAAATTAAACACATCGAGCTCCCCATCAAAGGACCGATACTTGAAAACAGTCAGATGCGCAAAAGTAAAAGTGGCGCTGTCGAACAGCGCTTGAAGTCGAACCACCGGGACAGAACGACAAGGCAAACACAGAGACAGAAGTTGCAGACCAGGGACGAGAAACGGCAGGTCCTTTAACACCTTCGTGATCATGAAGTAGCTAGCTATATCTACAACGTCAGGAACAATCTATACCATTCCAGGACAGTTACGCACGAGGTAAATCAACATGATCAAACATCAGAGTGAGGTTTGTCAACGACCGAACAAACAAGGATTTCTGCAACAAAATAAATCAGCGGGAAAGCGAGGATATGATTTGGATGTACCGTCAATGAAATGTTAATCCGCGTGGGCGGGTAAGAGAGGCGCAAGGATAGTTCTTGCAATGGCATATTACATAGACCCCTTATGCCGTCTAGCAAATCCGTTGCCGAATGAGTACGAGATTCCAGAGTAAGCGACTTGAAGGGCCCATTCCAAGTATCGCCGACACTGTTAATGATGTTCATGAGGGACATTCTGAAGAGGTGCAATTTTCTTTCATCCCACTGGGTGTGCATGAAGGACAGCTCACTGACACACTCCGCAGGATGCGACCGGAACCGCCAAGTACGGAGTCTGTCAAGTGCTTCCACACAACGAGGCCGCACCAGGGCCAAAAGAGACCTCTCTGAGGATTGTAGGTGAACATAAGGCCCAAGGACATTTTGCAGCCGCAACGACACCCCTGAGAGTGATGTCAAGGACTGTAAGTCCAAGAAGTCGCGTCCAATCCCTGCTAACAGGCAATCAGATAGATCTAGAAAACCTTCTCTGGTTGTAAGTTACCAGTTTAAGGCCGTCGACAAAGCAAAACGTACCCGACATCGTTGTTTTGATCAACAGGAGCAATGCTTAACCGGTTTAAGAGCTCTGGCAATAGGGGCACACAACCAAACAAGTATAGCGCAAATTAGAGTACAATATTAGTAAAGAGACGCCTAATAGTAAATCAACGCATATAGACTCAACCTGGAGGAATAACCCCGAAACAGCGAAAAGCCGGTAAAGCAAGCTGAAAATACAATAAGAATAAATGTTCAAACTCAGTGTATGAATAGCGAACAGAGAAAGAGACCAAACGACGCGTCCGAAACGTTATAATATAACACATACAAAATCAAACACGTTCCGCCGAAGATTTAAGCCACAAATGCCTTCCAACGCGTAGATTGACGAGGGACATAGGCAAATCAACATCAATGAAACAAACTCCACTCGTAGCAGGCTTTTCATCCCCGCTTAAATGAACAAATGATAACTTTCGAACAAAACGGAAGAGATGGACCACGAGCGGGAGTTCACTCAGCACCATCCGCTACAAAACCGTCAGACGGAAAACGAGGACAATCAACAAGTAACATACCGACGGATCAATTTTATCGTCCCACACAATATCCATAACCTCAACCACCGGCAATTTCACAGCCAGGCACTGGAACAAGACAGTAGACCAGAAAGGCATATTCGACGCAAAGAATTTCAATCCAGGAAGAAAAGGAAGAGTTGTCTCCAACAGACAGAGACCCAACGAGCTGTTAGTGAGGCAGAGATGGGTCAAGTGCGCGAAAGAAGGAGGTAAGCTCATCAAAAAGTCTAAGGGAACGCGAAGCTCCACCAGCGAAGGAAGTAGGACGGGAATTGAAGGCACAATCCCAGGCAAAAAACCTTCTACCGCAAACGATAAAACCTGGGGACAGTTCCTAAGCAATCGAGTGATACCCAGGCTGAATTTGGAATGACCCTGTATTCCCCCAATCAATACCCCTATATCCCAGCGCGCAACAAGGGAAACCAAAGTCAACGACTCCAGCAAAGTCGCCAAGCTCTTTTCCCCCCCGACCTCGAGTTCAGCGCCATGCCACCAGTCAATCACAAGAACTTGTATCCGAAAACAATGATAGGCGATAACAAAATCTTTGCGCGGACCATGCCAACGCAAGCGTCGCATTTCAAGTTTCCGCAGGCCTAGGGAACAGGAGCCAAACGCAGAATCTCCGTAAATACCGCAGTTTTCCAACGATAAAACGGTTAAACTAGGCATTGCAGCTAGCATGCCTGCGAAACCCTGTGGGACGTGAAGGTGGCGCAGAACAAGATTGGACAACCTAGGGCAGTCAGGGAGGGTAGCGAACACTGTAAGCCAGGCCTGTGAAGGCGCTCGCCACACAAGCGCCACAGGTTCATCAGTGCTGATGGCTACAGGTCCATCAAAGTGCACTGCTGAGCCTATCGAGAGCATTTTTATCTTATTTATCCTCGAATCCCTGTCCCAAGCCGATAAGTAACGGTCAAAAGCAGCGCTCGACTTAACGATTACAGTCGAGTACAGGACCGGCACTGCAATTTTGTAGAAAGTCTTTCCGCATAGTATGATCCCGAGAAGATCAGAGGTACTGCAATAGAAGAATATCTCGGTGAGGATTTCACAAGGAAACAATGAGATAGCCATTGAGGTAGAGACGAAGGAAAGAAATACTCCTAAGTTATCTAGGAGTTCATCACAAGCCTTTTCTGCATTGGATTTGAAGACAAATTTGTAAATAAACCTTGGCCGCGTAACGTTAATCCCGTAACCAAACTTTTCCTCCAACTCGAAACACCGCTAGTGCCGGAGACTTTTCCATACCAATAGCTGACAGACTGCTAAATCCCAAAACTTCTCTGTCCTCTTCTCCTGTGAAAGACACGTTCCGGATGTTTTTATAAAGATGGACAATTGAAGGAAATGTACCAAGCACGAGCAACTAAACCCGGTGTAAGCCACAAAAAATTGAAAACAGAAAAGAAACAAGTAACCGTTGGATCCATCCGACCCGTCCACAAAACTTCGAGAGTGTCCAGGCAAGGTGCACATTCCGCAATGCGGAGGAACACCTCCGTTAACCAGAATGGCAAGTTCACACATAGAAACTCGACGGCAGGCAAAAGAGGAAGATCGTCAATTAAAATGTCTGGGTCTACCGAGTCGTCTGTGAGTGTAAGGTGTGTCAATCCCGTGCAAGGACATCGCAATGACTGCAAAAAGTCGAAAGGAACGTGTGCAACCATCAAATGGTGAAGGGATGAGACCACCGAACGGGAATGAAGTTGGGATACTGCTATGTAGCCCTCTATGGCAAAATATTGTAGCAGTGAACACCCCTTTACTACTTTTGCAACATCTCTTGTACCTGCCGCTTGCAATGACCGATGTACCTCAACCTCCATAACTTCCACCCGAGTAATACATGAAACCAAAGTCAACGATTCGAGCAACAGAGGGAAATGGTGCTGGCTGTCGAACAGCCGTTCAGCGCCAACCCACCAATCAATAACGAGGGTTTTTAGCAAGTGGCAGTTGAAAGCTATTGCATAATCCTGCCTGGTTCCATGCCAGCGCAAGCGGCGTAATTCCAGCTGAAATAGTAGCAGCGCGGACGATCCAAAGGCGGTATCAGAGGTAACATTGCAATCCACTAAGGACAACGAGGCTAAAGCAGGCAATGATCCTATCACAGATGCGAATCCAGGAGGAATATGAAGCCAAAACAAGGATAGGCTTGACAAAGCAGAGCACCTAGGTAGAAACACGAAGATACGGACTAACTCCTGAGAGGCCGATCTGACAGGTTGAGTTATAAGGGAACCAGTGAGCCTCACATTTTTCCCCAGGACCAAAGTCACTATCCTAGGCAACACCAAATCCTTCGCCGAACAAGAGCAGAATGCGGAAAAGGAGTTTGCAGTGCCCAAGACAACCGCAGCATACAGTTTAGGCATGACAATCGAATAGAAAAGCTTTCTACATCTCGAAAGACGCGGGTAATCAGATATATCACAGAGCTCGAAAATGATGGACCACAATTCGTCAGGGACACGCGAAATATCGAACGGTAGAGACATGGTAGAGGGAAACGTTCTACCGATATATTGATAGCCCACACGAATCCGATCAGGAACCGGGACATTACATACTCAAACTCTAAAATCCAGAAAAACGCAGAAAAAATGAAAGGAAACTGATATAATAAATCCGTTATAAGCATACATGAGAGAGAAGAAGTACAACAGTGGCTACGTCGAACTAATCCAGGTAAAGTCAATACCATCGTCACCGAAAGACGACCCCCATTCGTTCATTGAATTCCACGCATGAACCACCATGTTGTCCTTGTTAGCCTTGAGTGTTACGACCACGGGTTTGTCCGCACCTTCCAAGTAGTGCACATCCATCTACAAAAGAATCAGCTTTACCTTCCAAACCAATAGAAGACACATACGAAAACAATTTGATGCCTCACGATCGACCCAAAGAAACCGAACAGATCATGAGCAACAGAGCAGGTAACCAAGCAATCAGCATTCTTCATAACCTGAACGACTCTCGACGTTGTCGTCCAGGCGTCACGACTTATGATGCGTGAAGGATGGGTTCGCCGATGGAGTCGTTCAAGGAGCAAAAGCGCCGCGTTCTCACTATGCAGTAGTCATGAGAGAATGTATTAACAAACACAACTTAACTTACGAGAGTATACCACGAGTGATAAGTGTCGTAGATGATGAAGCGCAGGTGAACCCACTTTCAAGTCTGCGCAGCTCAGCCGAAGATACGACAAACGTCTGGTTACCATAAGCGATGAGAGGCCACTGGCAAGATCGGAAAGTGTTGTAAGTCCGGGCGTAGAAAATGTCCCAACTGTTAATTTCGATGCAGTCTGGACGAACCGATTTGCCATGGTATGGAATGTCAATTTTCCAACAATAGCGATCGCCTACGTGACGTGGAACAAGAAAACTGAAAGCCGACCTAGGGCTACACGCCTTGCGGGCCTCCACAGTAGTCAAAACATCGTACCCACGTTCAACGTACTTTGTTAGAGCGCGCAACTGATTTTCGGTCATCGGATACTTGATGTCAACAGCCATTGTAGCAGCGTCCCCGAAGGTAAGTGAAGGGTAGAGAGAGTACGCAGCAGCGTGCGTAATAAAATTCATCACACACGCTAAAACATCGTTATCATTAGTAGACGACTCAGAATTAAACAGACAAGAAAACTCACTAGAATGAAAGGACAGAATAACTTGTATAGGGGCATGCACGGAAGCTATCAACTGTATCGTGGAAGCACCCCTCACAAAGGTCCAGACACGACGAATCTGGTCAGAGTGGTACATGTCGTTGTAATCCGAACCGGATGCGACAGCCAAATCGAGACTAAGGGCATAGTCGTCGTGAAAAGTAGCCAACTGTTGAGATGCTGGCAAAAAACGGTAACCAATCAAAATGTACCATTCGCCTACTTCCAGACAATTGTCAATCACGCAGTATGTATCGAGGTCAGTGTCATAACGAGCTCCGCTGAAAAACTGCAGAGCTGCAGAACCGGAAATGAGGAGACTAGTTGTTCCCTGACAGGAAAGTCAGAAACGCGAAAAAATAATGTCAAATACCCACCTGCATGCTCTGAAAGTCTCCAATCTCCGCGGTTGAGAAAAACCGACCGAGTAGTTGAGGAATCGTTCGGTATCTACGCTCATAGTCTTCAACTGTCATTTCAAACCATTCACTGACAACTGATAGACGTTTTCTGTCTGCAAAACGCATCAATGAATACAACAAATCCCTGAGTTCCTGCGATCTAATGATAAAACAAGGTCAGCGAAAGCTTAACAAAGAAATCCTGGATGAGCACTAACAGTGACTGCCACCGACGGGTACCATCACGGTAATTCCTGTCAAATAAGCTGGATTTGTAAACAGTGACCATGATGTATCAAAGTACACGAGCAGGTAAAAAAGGAGCAACGGAGAGACATTCACTGCAACGCTTTTCTACTCCAAGTTCAGGGGCCATTTTTGTGCGTACAACGAACAAGATCGTAAGTCCTCGATTATAGCATGTCAGTGGAAGTTGATCACGTTAGATCCAACTCCGTCACCAATAACTGTAACGAGGGCAATGTAAAGCAACGTCAAAGCGACCGATCACATCATTAAGACAAACCGCAGACCATTAAAACACTGTCGACGCGTCAATTGGTCATTCGAGTCAGACCCGGCATAAACATCTGCATAAACATATAAGGACAAACGGCAACAAGGAGAAGCTTGGCTTAGACGCAACAGTAAAGCGAGACAACCCAAGACAATCTCGAAAATCTACAACATTCAAAATCAGGCATCTCGTTGCCACAGTTTATTACCCATACGCACTTCTTCAAGCGTCGTAGCACAGCCAATGACAGCTAAAAAATCATCCCCTAACGCATGAACACCTCGTTCGTGACACTGAGAAAAGCACAGTTGGCGAATGTAGGGATACAATTCTAATAGCGGGGGAAACTCCTCAATTACTTCATCCTGCACATAAGTTAGACGGCGTACACGCAACGTGCTAGGCACACATACCGACGACCCCCAGTGATCGAACCAGACAACTGTTAAATTCTCCAGGTTTGGCGTGCGAGTTGGTAGGTACCGAAACAATGCTGCAGACCAAAAACGCAGATTAAAAGTCAAAGAAATCAGCTTAGGAAAAAAAGGAAGCCGGATGTCTATCATGCACAGGTCAAGAGAGTCGTCGGTGAGGGTTAGGCATGTTAAACACTCAAACAAATGAGGCAAACCCAATAGGAAGTCCAAAGGTGCTTGCAAACTTGTCAAGCAAGGCAGAGTTAAACAGAAATCCCGTGCAACTGCAGGTACGAAGCCTTCTATGGCAAACGAAAGGAGTCTAGGGCAGCAACAAAGAATTTGCTTGATACCCAGATTGAACTTGGACCGCAGGTGTTCAGCGCCGACACCATCCAGAAAATCTAGGCGAGGCAGACGTGAAAGCAAAGTCAATGATTCCACCAAGGACGGAATGTAGTACTCTCCCATTGCACGTTCGACAAGAGGCGACCATTCAATGACGAGAACGCGCAACAAGGCACAATTATATGCAAGGCAATAGTCCTTGCTCTCGGCGTTCCAATGCAGGTGGCGCAACTCCAAATGAAGCAAACGCAACGGATATAGAGCGAAATCTGCATCCCCGTAAACGCTGCATCTGACCAACGACAAAGAATTCAATGCAGACATGTTGGACAACAAAGCCGCGAAGCCTGCCGGGACATGTAGGTGGCGCAGGCTCATGCTCGTCAATATCTGACACAGTGGCAAAGTTTTGAAGAGGCAGACCCAATCCAGCGACAGGACGTGCAGAACCAAATCGGCTCCAACGGATGAGTCGTGTGGGACAGCACCGGGGCCATTGAAATCGACATCCCAGCCAACTGCCAGTTCCTTTATTAGAGGCAGGACGATACTGTTGTTCCATATGGAAGCATAGTGAGTAAAATCTGTGCTCGACTTGAAGGCGACTGCCGCGTACAACTTTGGTAATACGATGTCATAAAATTTCTTCCCGCATAGTTGCAAAGCCAGAAATTCGGAGTAGCCACAATTCTCGAAGATAGCATCCCATATCTCTTGAGGGATTCTTGATGTTGCTGTTGAGATCATCGAGGTCAAAATACAAGAGAGGAGTTAACCCCTAAACGAGACACGTTTGCCAAGCAAATACAGTCAACGAATTGCGGCCACGTACAGATACCGGCGACTAATCGAATACAGAAATACAATGTTTGAAAGACATTCAGCTCCTAGTGCTGCTGCAAGGTTATGATTGTGGTTAAACCAAGGCCCCAGTCAGAAAATGAGGTCTCTAGCCAGGTTTGCAAGATAATCGTACCTGTGTTGCATACTCGAAACGAATTTAGTCCTGGAATAGTTCCATGCTCAATTAACGTATCCACAATTGTGCACAGAGGTGTGCCCAGAACTTGCCGGGTAAGCCAGATGGTCAAAGAAAGAAAGTCATTCAATCTCGAAACTACATCACATGATAGAGAAAAACAACCTCCATATTTAATTCTGAGTATTTACGGTACTGATCGTGAGTGAATATAACATCTGAAACAATAATGTAAATACGGAACTCGAACATATTAAAGTCAAAGATAAACAAGAAAGAAAGATGTCCAAGTCAAAGAAAGAATTGTAAATCTGAATCCAAAACCACGGGAAAAAGTGTCCAGATCGGCTAAACCAAAGAATAAAAGTCCTCAAGAACTGCCTTCACACATCCTTCGAAGGCTTGGAAGCACTAGGCTTACTGGGTTTCCGAGAACTCGCCCCGGCGACAGGGGCAGACTTCGGGACTGTATCGTTATAGTCAGAAGCAGTAGGCTTGCTACTGGCAATCAGAGCGGACGGCTTGGGAGAAGCGGTCAGCAATAAAAGTGCAGCAGCTGCAGCGGAATGGTGCACGGCATGTGGACTAGCAACTGAACCAACAGAAGTAGGAGTCTTTACAGGCAAATCGCTCTTCGCAACTACTTTGAGGGACTGGATGAGTGCCTGATAAACCTAAAGAGCTATGTTAGCCAAAGGAGATGGAAGAAATGCAGTCATCTAACCTTTCGAGTTTGCGGGTTGCCAGGTTTGGGTTTGTTGATGAAGCAATGGAACGAGACAGTGGCAGCAACCAGGGTTCCTGGGCGCAAATCTTCGTGAAATTTCCAAGGGACGATGAGCGACCCATCCAAGTTGCGATAGTCAGGCTGGATGAGCTTTGCTTCTTCCTGGTGGAACACGTTGCCCCCGTAACCTGGCATCAAACGACGATCGTATTCGGCTCCGACACAAATTTCAGAAGCTGATTTACCATACGAAAGTGAGACCGAGCAAGTCAACAGGCAAGAGCACTTACAGCCGGGCCAACATAGAGGGGTGTCATGCGACGCAGCAATCGAATTAGTGGAGGAGGAAGCCGTAGAGTCTGAATCACTGTTGGAGGCATCACTACTCGAGGTCTTACCGCCAGTGAGAGCTCGCTTTTTGAAAACCTGAACGGGTACCGGAGGATCCGATTTTTCATCATTGAACCTTCGTTTGTTGTCCTTTTTCACCTGGGAGATATGAGGAAATGGATCGAGCATTGAAAAGTGCACCCACAGTATATAGAAAAGGACCGGAAAGAGCGAAAGCGTCGCATTCCTCACTGCCAGTCAACGACCTGACGATCTGCTTAACCTGCCAGTTCTGACCAGAAATCAGTATAAATGCAGTTAACAGCAAAAACTACGCACTCCAGTTTTCTCTTCCTGGTGATCGCTTATGCCTATATTGCCTAGTGTGCAAACTTGATTGTAAAATAGGTTGGCCAGAGATTCAGGAGCGTCCGAAGGGCTGCCTAGCATGATGACCGTCCTCGCCTTCGATTCGTCGGTGAGCTGCAGAGGCTAAAAAAACCGAGTTATTGAGGGCGTAAATAACCAAACATTCAACATACCGCGTTAAGATCAGTGCCAGGATAGTGGTTGCCTTGTGCACTAAGAAATGTGCCGTGTGAAGACCCGACGATTTCGCCAAAAACATTCCCCTCGAATTCGTGCTGCTCCCTGTCGCGGTAATCGTGCATACCACTCCAGTTTTCGCCTGTTTTTAACGCGAAAGAAATCAATGTTTGGCTCAACATTCGCGATGGCAGTCGGAGCATTGGAAAAATGGGCAGTAAGGGCGTCGTAAATACCTCCCGGTTCTGTCCTGCTGGAGAAGAGGGGAGACGAGAAGGATGAAGGGACGTAGGTGTATTCAGCCATGTTTGCTGAAGACTATAAATTTCCGTCGCCCTTTTGTACACCAGGAAGGAGTAGAGTGAGATCATGATTGTAGCGATTGGGCCATGCCATTCCGCAGACCGACCAAGATCGCCAAGATAGCAAGCCAATTTCATACCTGCTGCGGGTAATCGACGATGTGAGACGAATGGATTCTACGTTTTTTTCATCGGCTGCTTGTCAAGCTCCTGTAGACTGTGAAACAAGTAGAAGAAAGGGTACCAATTGATCGTACCTGGTCCACCTCCTTCCTCTTACCGGAACTCCGCCGAGTTCCAGGTCCGCTATCAGCTAAATTCATCAGTTTAGTTTGAAAATCCGCAAAAGCTCTTGGACAATCTAGCGGCAGGTTAGCTCCTGTAGACGGAAGCCAATCAAGTGGAGCAAGTTGTATGTTAGCGGCCGCGCACTCTATGTCACTCCCAAGCGCCGCGATCGTTTCAAGGCGCAGAATGTCCAGCCGCCGAAATTCTCTGCGCGCGTCCTCTGACTGACGACTTTGAATCTTGTTTTTTGCAAAAGGACGGAGGACGAGTAAACCTTCGAGAGAAGTTACACAAGATACCATCACGTATGGGGCCTCTGTTCCAGTGCAACTCTGAAGATCAACGACAACACTACTAAGAGTTTGACCTTGAGCCTTGTACGTGGTCATGGCGAAACCAGGAGCAAGAGGGACCTGGATTCTGTCAAAAGAACAACGCTTATGAGTGAATGGGTGCGCGAAGGTGAGTTTCACCGAGTCCTCGAGCACTGCAACGTCATGCTCGGTTTCCATGAAAGGTAGTAACTCATTTGACGTCGTGGTTGGAGCCCGGACTACGCAGGAAATAGCGTGTCTGTTGCCATAAGCGTCAACACGATAGCGTATCTTGCTAAGTGTGCCCTGACATCCGTTGACAACACCGGATTCTACATCAAAGTTCTGTGTTATCATTACAGGCATACCAATGACAAGGGGGAGACAACCTATCCTTTGCTTGGCCGTACCCGAATCCAATTTGCGTAAATACGACTGGAGGGGTGCCTGCGAAATTGGTTCACCGGAACGTGTATCGGAGGCGTAATACCAATGAAGGGGTCGCCCTGTACGAGCAGCAAACGCTTTAGTGGCTTCTTCGTTGAACAAGTCTTTGACTTTGTTGTTACTAACGATGATAGGTGCGGATGCCCATTTGCCCAAGTTCCAATCTGGTTTAGCTTCAGATATAACTCGAGCAGAAAGAGTCTGGTAATCATCATCGGTGCACTGCCCAAGCCGCAGTCGCTGCAACAGTTCAACAAAGGGGAGATTTTCATCCCCTGTCTGCCTCTTGACCTCTGTCAATATAACCACAGTCTTCACTGACAACCAAAGCAGACGCGCAAACATTTTCTCTTGACCTTCAGCTGTCTGAGTGGTTAGAGGATTAATGTACGAATACAGTTTGGAATCAAGCACCGGAGGCAGTTGTGCGAAGTCGCCAGCAAAAATCACATTGATCCCGCCGAACGGGGCGCTGTTGTCTTTTGCTTTGTTTAAAGCTCGGCTAATCTTCACAAAAAACTTCGAGCCCAGCATTGAAACTTCATCGATGAACAGATAATCTACACCTTCCCACATTGCTATCAAATCGCGATGGCTTTTGTTGTTGTTTTTCACTCTGGCAAATTGATTCAGCAGAAGTGCGGAGTGCAAGGTCATACCGGAGATGTTCTTTGCAGCAACACCAGTATACGAAGACAACCGGAACCGCCTATTCTCTTTTTGCTCATTGAAAAAAGATCTCAAGGCCTCAATTACAACTGATTTCCCAGTTCCACCCTGACCACCTATGTACATCTGGAGGGGATCAGGTTGGGATTGCTGTGAGTGATTAGCCACAATGCGAAACGCACGTTCCTGTTCAGTGTTCAATTTCTTCTCATATCTGGAGAGGAAACCGTCAATGTCCACCTTTGACGACTGAGTTTCTTTACCTGCCGAATCCTGTATGCAAGGTAATTCGGTGGTTTCGTTCTCAAGTCTGCTCACAGTTGGTAGGACAGAAGCAGTGCTAGTGCTCGTATCCCCTGATGACGGGTCTTGTACAACAATTTTTTGTTTAGCACGATTGTTTCTGAACTTGTAAGTATCCTTCCATTGTCGCTCTTCCTGTGGATTTTTTTCAGTGACTTCCACAGATTGCTTGTCGACCTCACCCATGACGTAGTCGGTCTCAATGGTTTCGGGAGAGGCTGGTGAGGTAAACATTCCAGACTTCCGAGCAAATTGTGCACAATGCTGAGCATCTTGTTGTGCCGAATCGAACAAATTTGAATGCGTGGCTTCAATAGAAAGGAGGTGATCCAAAACAGTTTGGTCGTCGTCGTCGTGTCCATCTAAATCATCATCCGCTAATCGATCACAACGTCCGCCAGGTAGTAAGCGGCTCATCTGCAAACGACGAACACTCGCTTGTTGCGCAAAATGATTGTCTCGCGAATCCCGACACTCGTGGAGAATTTGCATGTTACGCATATATCCCAGTATACGTTCATCGCAGGATGCCTGAAATTGTTCAAAAGCAGAAGACCAGGTGGAATGTGGCATCAGAAGATCAGCAAGATTTTTCCATGGCTTAAACAAAATCAGCATTAGACGACAATAGCGTGTCCATACGGCTGGCCGATCTTGTCTGGGTACGGCAGGGCCAATAAGCACTGGGACTTTCCGAGAAGAGGGACGCTCCAGTTTGAGAACATGAGTGTGTGCTTCTGGATGTTCATTATCAAGATTGAAAGCTGGTCGCATATGTGAACTGTCTCCGAGTAGTGCCTTCAGGGTGGGAATATCCTCGACGTCGTAGCTGGAATCTGGTTCTTGTCCGTCGTCATCTTCCCCGTCCAATCTAGCATTGTCATCTAGACCAAAGTCTGCCGAGAAGTCATTGTCAATCGAATTTTTGGTTGCATTTCTAGGTCTCATTTTCCTGAAGTGCGAAATGAAATCCCACACATTCACATCGTTCAGTTGATCGCCACGGAGGCAGTAATCTTCTACTTGGTTACCTTTCCGACCCAACGTACCTTCACTATCTACAGATAGCGTGACCTCTTCGTCTACATTATACAAATCAGACTCATCGGATAAAGATTCAGGAGGTTCACTGGCCTCAGTTGACGATGAAGGTACAGGGTCAACCCCAGTTGTTGTTGTTTCAACAGAGGTGTCATCCACCAACGGGGATAGATTATCTATATGGCGTTCGAAAGACGGCCAGAAGAGACAGGTGAAGCGGTGAGATGTAAAGTGGTCCTCATAGCCCAGTAAATAAGTACAGACCTGTTGGGCGGAAAGTTCCTGTTGACTTACCATAGCATACGCACATTTTTGAAGAAGCCGTTTAGCTTTCACAGTCAGCGGTGTATCAACATCGACCACTTCTTCCAGCCTGGTCACTGCACGCTCGAGAGCTGCAAAAGCAACGTGCGATTTTAACTGCGTTTTGGTAATGTAATTGGTAATGTAGTAGAGAACAGCCTTCGCAGATGCTCCAGAACCTATGAATTTTATGTCCATGTTGCAACGAATGGCTTCAAGCATGGTCTCATTGAAATTGTTTACCAACCCATCCAAACAACGCAGCGTGATATCTCCTGAAATGGGATCAAACATTGTCAGTGGTTCAACTTTATCCTCGCCCAAATGAAAACGGCATTCCTTTGGTTGCGAGGGATCCTTACAATATTTGTAACAGGTCGAGGTATGAGAGTGAACTTGACAATGTTTGATTAGATTCCGCATATCCTTCAATCGACGTTTCGAACGTGAACCAGGATCACATTCATAGCCCTGCATGTCAGAATTGCGTAGTGCACAGGGATGATATTTATCTGAGGGAACAGTGATAGACGGGTCAGGGTCAGCAGGAACAGAGTTAGAAATCGTATCATCAAGAAACTCGCGAAGACGATGGCAGAAATGAGAGTCAGGATCTTCAACAATTTTTTGTTTGATTTCATCTGGGTTCAGGCCGCCTTCCAACCATATCATCATATGGCAATGAAGTGTTCCTCGGCCCTGCGCTTCTACACAACCGTAGTGAGCTTTGACTACGCCCAGAATGCCTCCCTCACCACATTTTTGAGATGGATCAAACCCAAGAACAGCCCGGATGAACGCATGCATATACGTGTTGAAAAATTCAGCTGCAATTGATGGGTTTTTGGCAACCAAAATCGATTGTTCCCAATAGGCTGGTACCTCCGATGGGAGTAGACTATCTATATCAATTTCTGCGCCTGCCAGGAATTTTACGAGTGGATTATAAACGTCCGCAGGATTGATGGTGATGTAGAAACTGGGTAGACCTTGGTCGACCAAGAGCGCTCGTATTTCATTCCTCATGGCTACTAACGCTGACGCAGATCCAGGTACTTGCCTGGTAACAACATCGACTTCACGCATGAGGTCGGCTACCGTCCGCTCTTCAGGTGAATTGTACGAGACAGGTTTTCCTTCTGCAATGCGACTGTTACATTCATGCCTTTCCATCATTATTCCGAGATGTTCCGGCTCATTCCGAGACTCTCCGAGATTCCCTTACCTTCTCTCACGGTCTCTCACGGCTCCGATAGTTCCCACGACCTCTGGCGGCTCCGAAACTCCATTCTCTATTTTATCCCTTCCGATATACCTTTGGACTTCACAAATTCACTCCTACTTCGGCACTCACATTTCCGATGCCTTTATCGGCTATACCTTCGGCCCGATATATCGGCGGACTCCTTCAGTACTCATTACTTTCCCACGGCGGTCCGCAGTGCGCCGATGTTCATCTCTTTTGTCTTTTCTACTCTATTGCTTATTGTTTTATCATTTCTATTGATTCCACCTCGTTCCGGCCTTGGCATTACCTCGGTCCGACTTTATTGTCTTTATTTAACAATTAGGTCACTTGTATATAAGCTAGGTACTTTGTACTATCGTTCCTCAGCCAAAAATCACGAGTTACACAAGTAATCAAGCTATACCTGTTATTGCACACTTTTCCGAGCTTTCCTTAAGTCTTTCTTTGTTCCTTATTCTCGCCGTTCTGTCCGATACCGGCCGACTCGGCTCGGTCCCTACCTCGGACATACCTCGGACCATTCTCACGCCTATACCTCGGTCCGATCTCGGCGATTCCTTACACTTTACTTCCTCTCCTTCTGGGACAACCTTGGTGGTGTGTTGGGGGTGTTGCTAATAGCTTCACCGAAGTCCCACCTTTTCCTCGGCCTTGTAGTCTACTCCGGATATTCTTCCCACAATTCTGATCTTGCCTTTCGGCCATACGTCCGGTCCGCTTCCATTCCGGCCTAGGTTGCATGACCTTGTCAGCGACTAGTAACAGCTTTTACAGCTTCCACAGAAACTGAAGCAAATTTTGCTGCAAGGGCAGGGAAATTGGCTCGCTTGGTTTTCAAGGCTGTGCGGAATAGCAATTCCCTTCTTTGGAGAATATTAAATGCAGTAAATGAGAAGGAATAGTGCTCTCGGAATCGACTATCGGACAATCTGAGAAAATGTTTAACCTGTTTTTTGAGTGATAACACGGCAGACCGTTTGGAGTCTTCGAAGCCTCCAATTCCATATGGAAAGAGCGTAGGATAAATCATAGGGAACAACGCGGGGTTGAAAAACTCGTTCACTGGTGCTGGATCATGTGGCATGCTCAAGAATCGGTTTTTGTTCACTTTCATGTGTCAAACTGCGGCAGCGCAAAGGTCGTTAGAATTAGCGCTTCCGTCAACGTCGGCTATGAGAACACTCTCGAAGGCAGCTGCACTGGCAGTACGCTCATCTTCTGATACACTAGGCGGGGCTTGCGCTCGAGTAACAGGATCGTAACCAGATGTAAGTCCCTCATTGACTTCCGCGGGGGAAATGACTTCGATGTGAATTGGAAGCACAGATGATGGAGGTAACGCGTTCAAAAGAGATTCGTTTATTTTGATGTCTTTGTACAACTTATTATGTTTCTTAAGCCACACAAGTGCTGCACGAACCTTCGCGGGTCTTACGGTCAAAGGTTTCGCATATTTTTCCAGCCAGGCATCACTCGGTCGGGTAGACCCAATGAAAACAACGCAAATCGGCAATGTGATGTCTTCAACTGAAGGTGGAAGCAACGAGGCGACAACAGATGGTTTTTGAGGATAAATAATTATATTGCCCTTCATGCCTCGCTGGGCACTAGGATTGAAAGCGGTACCTTCTTCTTTTAATTGAATTATCCAGCTCTTGGCACGGCACCGCGAAATCATTGCTTCTTCAACGACAGTGAGTTCTTTTAATTGGGACGGAACGGCACCCAAATACAGATGATTAGCGATGGACAGAGAAGGGGTTTTTTTGTTCTTAAGCGATGAGAAGCAGTCATGGCATAACTTCACTCGGACGTCGTCTGGATTAGAATGGTCAATTCCAAGAGGATCTAGCAAAACATGGGGATGGTCGGCAAGAGGCGAGGGAAGCAATGAGATGTCACCGATGCCTGAAAGCCAATCGTCGTCAACAGCAATTGAAGGGTATTTAGGATGACTCCTTGTATGCGGCCCCTGCAGCAAATGTAGATCGATAGATTCGGGCGTGTGTGAATGACATTGAGAAGACGGGACTAACGATGAACAGGAAGCGCATACAGACTTTTTAAGGTTTTCAGAGGACGTCATTGCCTGAAATCGGTCAACGATTTTCTTTTTCTGAGAGGGGGTTACGAGTGACGGCCAAGAGGAACGAACCTTGTCAAGTAGGATCTCCCGCGTACGGATATCTGCTGACACTTTGAGTTTATTGATAAACTTCTGCAGAGCTGAACGCAACTGCTTGATCATACTATCCGGGGAATATGACACTTCAATGATATCTAGTACCTGTCGCAATGGTTCGGCGGATAACTTACTTCTCATTATGGAAAGCAACTCTAGTGACAACTGTTCATCATTGGTTGGGACGATCTTGCTTTCATCACCCGTGGAATGTGGTTGACTGTCATACACATACATGCACCCAGTGGCTGTAGCGGACACATCTGAAAAACATCGTCGCGAGAGTATATGCGAAAGAACTTCCCGACGTACACCTGGTCCCGTGTCTGTGAACCGATGAATAGGAATATTATGCATCTCACAGTATAGATGCAGAACGGGCAATGACAGCTTTTCAAGATTGGGCACAATCAAACGAATAGACAAGGGAAGGTTACATTGTAAATCGTCGGAACCGTTTACCTGGGAGTCAGAAGGCGTTATCGAAAGAAGCTCGGATTGATGCTTCTTGAGTGAGGACAACAATTGTCGTCTCAGATTCTGACCACTAAAGTCACCCGGTAGATGCAATGAGTGACATATCTCAAGCAGGCAATCAGTAGTGAGTTGCTTGGCTTTTGCTTGGACAACGGTGGTGAAAGCTGTTTTTATAAGATCGTGCCTGCATACAAAATCGTTCGAAACCACTTCACAAGCTCGGTGAGTAGTTCGATTAAAACAGAAGCCATGGAGTATATGATACATGAGAACTTGGCGGATTTGCTTCTCGGTATAACCACGTGTGTCTATTCCATGCAGCGATGCTAAATGTTGGAGAGGACTCAGTGAGCGTGAAAAAAACTGAAGATCGTAGACCTGTTTCAGCGTTGCCCAGAAAAGAATGTGTTAAGCATGAGAGAGATGACATAGACCGCGGAACTGACCCTGCGCTGACCTTCGAAGACGACGCAGCGCACAATGTATCTAAGACGGGCGTTGAAATTAAACAAAATGGAGGATGGTAAGCGGGAACACAGACAGCTTCAGGTACAGGTTCAGCTCTGGTGTTGGACATGCTTGCAGCTATTGCATGCCCAACCGTTGCAGCTCTAACAGAGGTCATGCTTGCAGCTCGTACATGACCTCCTAGGAAACGCTCGCTGAAAGGTACGTCTGGAAAGAAAATGTTAGCTCGCACTGTGGTGTGAATCGGGTTCACATACAGTTATTGATAGGGGCAGACATGGGCAAAGGGGGTCGCTCTCCTTGCTGACCATCTGCAAATGAATGAGTAATCTCGAATTTTAAAGTATACGTACAGGACGAACCTAACCCACTGAAAAAATGGGAGAATGGAAGGGACGCCTGTTGAGACACTGCTTTGACCTATACCAACCGTTCAAGATCTTAGGTTCAGCAGAAGCCGCAAATTTAGTCGATTATACTTACCGGGAAACAAATATCGCTCGGGTAAAATGGGGGGAGGAGCGTTAAGCTGTGGAACATTGTAATGGGGCAGCAACGTGACCAGTTTGCCAGATGACGGAGAAGAAGTCTGCAGGTCAATACCAAAGACAGCGTCGATACCCGGCGGACATTGGGATAAATGGAACTCGAATGGAAGGGTGAGCGCTCGGTTTTCGGCAGAAAAGGTCACTGTGTCTGAGAAGACGCTAGCCTGCGGGGTTGGGACACCTAAGCGAGATACAAACGATGGAGAAACAGAAGAGGAATAGACATCGGAATTGTAAACGACTCTGAGAAGGTGTCCTCGAATGGAAACCTGTAACATGTTGATATTAGTGAAAGGGGTTAGTGTGGGAGTGGTGGGTTAAAGAGAGGTGAGAGCAGGCTGCGAGCTGATAACCGTTGATTTACTCAGTACTGTCAAGATCGATCGTAACTTGACAGGTCACGTGAGTAAAACAGGAACGAGCCCGATCAAAAGCTCAAGCACCACAAGACCCTCTACCCTAAAGAGGTAGCGGGAATAATCTGTTAATAGGCTACTACTAGCCTTTGGGCAATGTATGTTACAAGGCGCTCAAGCTCAAGGATGATCGATGATGGATGACTGAAGCCAAGATAATACTAGTACTATCACAACGAAACAAAACACGAAGTGATCATTTCAATCATGAATGCAAATGAAAACAAACTTGGGATTGCATATATTGGTATATATGTGCCAGTGGGGTATACATATTTTCTATGTTGCAAAAACCACTGTTGTGTTTGACTTTCCATCGCTTCCTTCCTTCCTCTGTATACATAATCGTATCGTATATATCTAATCTCTAAAACACCTATGCCCCATCACCTATTTAAATATTTACCTCCTAACCCTTCTCGGACTCCTCATACTACTCTTCCCATTCCCCTCATTTGAGCAAAAGATCCCCCGTATCCACGATTTCCACCATATAGAGTCAAAATTACTCATCGGACGCGAACTCAGACTACTATGAGAGCTCCCAGTTCCCTTACTTCCCTTTGGCAAACACACATGCCGCAGCCAAATGTGGCATATCAAATTGTGCATCAAACAGAGTTTGCTTAACCAAAGCACAGCAACTGTCTCAGCACTTCGGGTAAGTATCTCAAGTTGAGGCAATAGTGTACCTTTATATATTAAGCTACTTTATTGCTTTCTTTGTAGTTAAAATCAAGCCCCCAAGGGAAAAGATATGTTTTCCATCAAAAAATATTCATAAAACATAAAGATTTAGTTGATTGCTCTGCAATGTGATAAGGTATCACCTCCAGAATTTTTAAGAAAATGTATCATACATATACATTGCTTATGAGATACTTACTTTTGCCAGATACGCCCAGCAGAAAGAATTTTATGGTTAGTGTATCAAGGAGTCCCACATCACTGTGACTGTAACTGTTATCACAAAAAAAGTCGAGATTTGTGTGCATGTTCAGGGTTCCAGAAGCAGTCATGAAGTAATGCGGCGTGAGGGCTTGTAGAAGATTGGCTTGATGGGAGAGAGTTGCGGCAGCCATCTTGGCAGAAGGGGTAGTTGATTGTGTTGACAAAGTGGGAATTTGGGTAACAGCCTTGAAGGGATGGCAAGCAGGGGTGTTGGGGCTGATACTGTGTCCCGCACACATAGAACAAAGAAATTGAGCACCAAGGGTCAGCAAGAATACACCCTTGGGGTTCGTAATCTCTGCCTCAGATGGTGCTGATTTCTTGGTTGCCGGGCAGAGCTGGGATAGAAAAGTGTTGTATGCGAATTTATGCTGGTAGAAGATGGCAATGAGAACTTTTAGGGAAATATTAGCAGTGACTCAACTGTATAGATGGCATAACAGTGCACTTTTAATCCAGAATGTGAGCCCGGTAAAAGACCTCAGTTTACTCCACCCATTCCCATTACTGAGTACTTCCTTCCTGACCTGGGCAGCTAGCTGGAGTTATTGAATAGAATTGCCGTAGGTTGAAAAGCGGATTTTCTGAGCAATGTGGGTGGACAATTTGTGACGGTAGTTGAAGTCGCTGGTGGTAGTGGCTGAAGAAAGAGCGGGATAAGCGCTGAATCAAACACAATTCACATGAGCTTCAAAATATAAGTGCATTCAATGCGCAGATATTATGTACAGATCTTGTGCGTGTGGGTGCACTATTCAGACTGGTAAGCCACTACTTTCTCTTTTGGGGTCTCTCTTTCACCATTGCCAGCTGGAACTTGGGCCTGACCCCAACCTCGGCCCCAACTAGTTCCACGACCATGAGCCCAACCTTGCCCTTGACCATACACCTGATGATTATTGCCAACAGGAGGGATACCTTCATTGCTACCTATGTCCAGATTACTGGCTTCAGGGATAGCAAGAGGATCGAGGAGATGCGCTGGGTCTGCATTCATATTATTGGCCTCAGGAGTAAGAAAAGGTTCCAAGAGATGCAAGTCTATATCCAGTGTGATTGACAGAGGAGCAGAAGTAGCTAGTGTGGGTTAGTAAAATATTTACAAGTGTAATGAGCTCACAGACCTGGTGTTAGTTCATTGTCAGCAAGCCTGACTGCAAGTAGTGCTTTGGTAACAGTGTCAACTTCTGAGTCAGATGTTGGGGTGGCAGCGGCAGAAGGCATTCCCACAAATACACGCTTGTTATAAAACACATAGAGCATTTTAAGATAGTTTGTCCTGTTCAAGCCATTGAGGAAAGTACGATAAGCAATTAAGTCCTTCTTGTAGTTCATTTTCAAGTTTTTGCCTATGGGGTTAATTGAAATTTGGTATCGTTGGATAGTAAAAATTGTGTCTGGAACTCAACATTTGTTAGTATATCGACAACATCTTCAGCTAAGAACTCACAATGATAGCAGATAATGCAATACAAGCATTGTTACCCCCCAGAGCATCCCCACAAGCGAATAAAGCAAAAGCACTACTCCCACAGTGTCTGATTCACAGTCTCAAGAACTGGAGATCTCCAACACTCCTCAAGTGTTTGCATTCACCAGTTCATCATTGCTTCCATCTACCACAGTGCCTTCTGCAGCCTCTGATACAGATACTTCAACCTCTTCCTCCGATTCACAGTCCCATCCCACAGCAAAAGAGCTCCCTAATACTCCTACAGCTTTTGATCTTGTCAATCCATTGTTGCTTTCAGCAATTACAGTCCTTTCTGTGGCATCCCCTAACTGAGTTCACCTGATGTTTCACTATTTTTCTGTTTTGTTCTGAATTCTTCTGCTGATTTCTTATCACAAGCTTGCACTGGCATAATTTTCAGTGGTATGCAAGCCCTTTTGGTTCAAAAAGGACATGGCATATGTTGCATTCACGTTAAGGATGGACACAAGTCCAGCTCTTTACAGGTGACCCGTGGGTTTAACCTGTGGGAATACCTGCCTGACCGGGATCCGGCGGATCCAGGTACCCATTCCCACGGGTGCGGGTCAGGTCACAGGTCACCCCTTGGAGATTTCTGGACCTTCTAATGTACTGTATATGTACATTATAAGGGTAAATATTGCCAGGTACCTGCAGGTTGACCTGTATGACCCAGATCCGTCGGATCCAGGTACCTGTTTCCCATGGGTCCGGGTCAGGTCACAGGTTGCCTTTTTTTGGCCCAGGTACCTGTGCGGCAGGTCCGGACTTGTGTCCGTCCTTAATTCATGTTTATGTTGTGCACTGCGAGGCATGAAGGAGCAGAACAGCAGTACATGCGTTAACTGCATGTAGAGATAGTTATAATCTAATCAGGTGATTATAATCCAATTCTCATGAGCTTATGATTGGAGTGTAATCAAATTATAATTCTGGCCCACTTATAAGCAGGAATTCAAGTTTCCGACATAGCTCAAAAGAAAAAGTCAGTATAGCTCACCTTTGGAATGCACAGGAGTTGATGGAAGCACTAGCATGTGGGATACCAGTGTGATACAACCAACAAGAGCTAACCAAGAAAAAAAATTAGTAAATTATTCAAGACAAGACTGAGATAGCTCACCTTGGAATGACCCAGCCCAATGAATCCATCCTCAAGTCTCTACTAGAGTTCAACAGTTCAGTCACCCACATATTTGGTCTTATTAGTCTACACTTTTGTTACATTGACCTTACTAAAAAGACCCAAAAACCTAGGCAAAACCTGGGCAGCTAGGTCATGACCTTGGGATTTAGGTCATGACCTGGGAATTAGGTCATGACCTAAAAAATTGGTCATGACCTAGGTCAAGTTGGTCTTTTCCTGGGGTTGGTAGGTCATGGCCTGGGGTGAGATAGGATATGGCCTAGGTGGGGCAGGGCATGGTCTAGGTGAGGGAGGGGATGGTCTAGGTGAGGGAGGGGATGGTCTAGGAGGAGGAGGGTATAGTCTAGGAGGAGGAGATATAGTTAGTTTAAGAGGTGTAGGGTGAGATAGAGAATATAAGCAAGAATGAAATATCATAGAATCATGACGTGAAATGTGTAGTAACATATTGGGATTATTGGGGTTTTTTACATATCTGTAGATTATGACAAGATCAAGCTAAGTCACAGTGCCCTGTTCTGGGTTGTCAGGCAAGCATGTGACTTACCTGACCTAGCTGATTCAGGTCATGACCTACCTGGCCTAAGTCATGACCCAAGCCAATTTAAAAATTACTAAATTAGGAAATTTTTCCATTTTTGCAGTGGATGAGGTCAAAGCTGTTTTTGTTACCAAATAAGGCAATTTTCAAACACCTTAACCGGTTTTATGTTTTTTTAATAGAGTTAGATATATTTGGAAATTTTTATAAATTACTATATTAGGCAATTTTATTTCAATAGACTTTTATTTCTTAATTAGGCAATTTCAAAACTTTTGCAGTGGATGAGGCCAAAGCTGTTTTCATTGCCTAATTGAAAGTGATAAATTTGCAGTGGATGAGGTCAAAGCTGATTTCATTACTTATTTGAAAAATGACAAATCTTTTGCAGTGGATGAGGTCAAAGCTGTTTTCACTACCTAATTAAGAAATGACAAAACTGAACACACAAACTGTGTACACTCTTTTTCTAAGGACAATAGCTTGTGGTAGACATCCAGACCTTTTGTTTATACACAGAATAGGTTGCTCACCTAAAATGAAGCCAATCCTGTGGTGGGAAGGGGCTGGATTGCAAAACATTTTTTTGGATAACCTTTGATTGTAGTGGATGAGGCCAAAGCTGTATGCCCATAAAAGGAAATCAATGAAAAGTGTTGAGTCTAAAGATTGCTTGATATAACATGCAGATTGGCATGGATAAGGGTGATCATTTTCATCCCCTGATGCCCTGATGTGCTGTCTACCATTTCTGAGTCTTGTAGAAGTCAACTACGCTCAGTTGAATGGAAACCAACTCAATTTAGATAGTATGTACCTGTAGAAGTCAACTACGCTACGAGGTTATTAGTGTATGATCTAAGTATAAAGTATATACAAGCAAGCTCACCTCAGTTGAATGGAAACCAACTGAGGTGGCTTGAAGACGCCGTCGAACGTGATATAGTAGGTACTGTACAGTTATCAGTAAGCACGGCGTATATCAAAAAGGATATGTCAAAGCGGGGAATACTGTCCCGATAGAGTGTACGAAGTGATACTCCAACAAGTCTCAGATATATTTAGATGGCCACTGGGAGATCAGTCTTTATTGATCTTTGATCTTTGAACTTTCTCATCAAAAACCCTCATTTTTTCGAAATTAGAGGATAAGTATCAGAGCATCCAGGGCAAGGCGGGCCACAGGCTTCTAGTATTTGCCTGTTAAATCATTAATAGTGGGAGCTGTAGGCAAGAGAAGACTGTCTAGCTTGGCATATAGCATGCTAGGAGTACATATACTGATATCAGAACCTTTTCCTGATAACCCCTTCCCTTATCTTGATGTACCAGTGCTCCTGGGTTCTTAAGTGTCTGATACTTGTGTCAAACTTATCATCACATGTTGAGCCTCAGATAGTGAGAATATTTTGTTATAGACATGCTATATCAAGTCCTGGTACACTATTCCTCGAGTTTCTCCTCAATCCCTTGCCTACAGCTGCATCTATTAATGATTTGATGGTCCAAAAAGCGAAATTTATGCAGACATATACAGAGATTAATTATTACCCACTCTCCCAGGACAGTATAAGCTACTCCTGAGTCGTCTGAATGTACCTATTATACCAGGGTACAATTTCCTAGAAGCCTGTGGCCCGCCCTGCCCTGGATGCTCTGATACTTATCCTCTAATTTCGAAAAAATGAGGGTTTTTGATGAGAAAGTTCAAAGATCAAAGATCAATAAAGACTGATCTCCCAGTGGCCATCTAAATATATCTGAGACTCAGAAATGGTAGACAGCACATCAGGGCATCAGGGGATGAAAAGGATCACCCTTATCCATGCCAATCTGCATGTTATATCAAGCAATCTTTAGACTCAACACTTTTCATTGATTTCCTTTTATGGGCATACAGCTTTGGCCTCATCCACTACAATCAAAGGTTATCCAAAAAATGTTTTGCAATCCAGCCCCTTCCCACCACAGGATTGGCTTCATTTTAGGTGAGCAACCTATTCTGTGTATAAACAAAAGGTCTGGATGTCTACCACAAGCTATTGTCCTTAGAAAAAGAGTGTACACAGTTTGTGTGTTCAGTTTTGTCATTTCTTAATTAGGTAGTGAAAACAGCTTTGACCTCATCCACTGCAAAAGATTTGTCATTTTTCAAATAAGTAATGAAATCAACTTTGACCTCATCCACTGCAAATTTATCACTTTCAATTAGGCAATGAAAACAGCTTTGGCCTCATCCAAAATAAAATTGCCTAATATAGTAATTTATAAAAATTTCCAAATATATCTAACTCTATTAAAAAAACATAAAACCGGTTAAGGTGTTTGAAAATTGCCTTATTTGGTAACAAAAACAGCTTTGACCTCATCCACTGCAAAAATGGAAAAATTTCCTAATTTAGTAATTTTTAAATTGGCTTGGGTCATGACTTAGGCCAGGTAGGTCATGACCTGAATCAGCTAGGTCAGGTAAGTCACATGCTTGCCTGACAACCCAGAACAGGGCACTGTGACTTAGCTTGATCTTGTCATAATCTACAGATATGTAAAAAACCCCAATAATCCCAATATGTTACTACACATTTCACGTCATGATTCTATGATATTTCATTCTTGCTTATATTCTCTATCTCACCCTACACCTCTTAAACTAACTATATCTCCCCCTCCTAGACCATATCCTCCTCCTCCTAGACTATACCCTCCTCCTCCTAGACCATCCCCTTCCTCACCTAGACCATGCCCTGCCCCAGGCCATATCCTATCTCACCCCAGGCCATGACCTACCAACCCCAGGAAAAGACCAACCTGACCTAGGTCATGACCTAAATCCCAAGGTCATGACCTAGCTGCCCGGGTTTTGCCTAGGTTTTTGGGTCTTTTTAGTAAGGTCAATGTAACAAAAGTGTAGACTAATAAGACCAAATATGTGGTTGCCTGAAGTGAGTTCAAAGTGAGTTGAAGAGTCATTGAAAGAGTTGTTGAATATGTACTGAGTTCATACTAAATAGACGACAGAGGTAGACAGAGTAAAGGAACAAACAAGCAATGTAAAAAAACTTTCAAAATGTCAAAATTTTATTGTGTCACATGCTAAGCCACTTGGCTGCATTCCCTACAAAGTAAAAAATATCTTAAAGTCCGAGTGCCAAAGTCATATTATTCTGCATACTTGACTCGCAAACTCAAACTTAGAGACTGTTCTGCATGAATTTCCCACCAATAGATTTGAGATTGAATTGAAAAAAAATTGCCAGCTATACACAGTTGATTACACAGACAGACACAGACCTGGCCTCAACAATCCCTAGCCAGTGGCATGTCTCATTCAAGGACTGGACTGCCCTGTGTTCACTCATGAACTGGGACTCTCCTCAAAACTTCCAGAACTCGGAGGAGTACCATGCTTTCCTTGACAGCATTGTCCATGTGGGAGCCACTGACAAGTCTTCTCACACTCCAGTTCTAGCATTCACCTCTCCTTCCTCAACTATGGTTGCTGCTCCCAACCAGGCAACTAGCAGTGTTCCCCCCAAAGGGGATACTGCTGACAAGTCTTCCATGGCTGCAAAGCTGTTTCCAGAGGCTTTGGTAGCAGAAACCCAAACACTCAATTCTGGCTCAAGTTCTCACTTTTCTGTAGTCTAAACAAGGTTGACCTGTCTCTCATCTTTCCAAAAATTGCAAGGTAGCTGTGAATATCCAATGTTTCTTTGAAAATCATAAGCACTATTTGGGTATATATGTGTAGGTATGCGAAAGGCACTATAAAACAACCTAACAAAAACACTACCGCACCTAACCAGACTATCGATATGTAAGGGAGCGAGGGCGGGTTGTCAGAGATTCCCCGAGGGAAATTCTTGTAATATCGGATGTATGCGCGCAACTGCTCCAGGTTCAAGACTGTAGCGCTAACGTGGGTAACTAAGCTTAGACAACTCTTAGAACTAAGTCGAGAGAAGCCTAGTTGGGGTGTACAAGTGTACGAGGGAACCAGGTGTGTATGTCCAAATCAATTAACCAAAACCAAAACCAATACAATGAAACTAAGATTCTCCTAGGCAAACTCTGGCTCTAGCTAGAATAGTAATCTCCAGGTTTGTCAACAACCCTAGGCAAACTCTGGCACTAGCTGCTGTGATGCCGTAAAGTCCTCGACCAAACTCTGGGCCAAGCTACAATATTGTGAGTGAACTTAATCACTAGGAACTTGTACCACAATCTTAGTGGCTCATCTAACTTTGTGAAGAAGTCAACTAAGGAACCCTCACTCTGGAGCTGAATAATCCCTTACTAGAAGCCGTCCTCTCTAAGGAAGCAACTAGATTTGAGTTGATCTGGAGTTTGAGAGAACTCTACACACTTAAATTCAATCAAGATATAAATGGGCTTTGCAAAGCGTGTGAAGTTTCTTACTTTCTTAACATAACCAAGTCAGGAGGCGTCACGCTACTGATCCCATGGGGACGTTCTACGGAGCACTGGTCTTAGCAGTCAAGTCGAGGGCAAGAAACTTGTCTTATTGAATAAATATATCTGGCTTATATACTGAGTAGAGAGAGTTTAATACGAAAATAGATGAAACAGATACGTAGAGAGACGGAAAGAGAGTAGAACAGAGGAATTTGGCTTGGAAAGGAAACTACAGCCTATATATGGCCATCAGGAAAAGCTGTTTTTGCCTAGGTGACCTATAAATCCTATGGCATCCTAGGAATTTGGGCTCGTCCCTTGCCAGTCAAGGCTCTTGAGGATTCCCTAGGGTATCCTAGGCAGACCCAGGGCAAGCCTAGGTCTGCCCAGGCTTGCCCAGGTGTTCCCAAAGTTGTCCTGGAGTTTCCCTGGGGCTTCCTAGGATACCCTAGGATACCCTGGGGAATCCTCAAGAGCCTTGACTGGCAAGGGACGAGCCCAAATTCCTAGGATGCCATAGGATTCATAGGTCACCTAGTTTGCTTTAGGCCACTCTGGGGTCACCTAGGCAAAAACAGCTTTTCCTGATGTGGTACACACGATAAAGAAATAGTCCATTCTTGGGTATATATCAGAGGTAAAATATGATTTCATGAGGATTAACATATTTTTAGAGTGTTTTGACCCGAGCGAGGTTTCTCCAATTACTCCACAATTCTCCGGGGTCAGGAGTACCTTTACGCTTCATGATCACTTGCCGCCCGGTTTCCCTTGGGTGAGTTTCATTCTATTCCTCGGATAGTTCTGTCCATCCTGAGTGTGATTAACATTCTCTTGAGAAGGCCTGTTGTCTAGCTTTCCAATGACACCACTTATGATAGTCTCGAGCAACTGCGCTGAGTACGTACAAGTGATTCCCGATAGTCGGCTTTAACGGATAAGACCTTCCGTGTATGATTTCTAAGATCAAATGTTTCGATTTGCCAAGGCTATCCCAGTGCATAGCTTTCCGTAGGACCGCTAAGCATGTTTCTACCATCCTCACGGTTACAACTGGTGCCGCGAATAGACCTCTATGGTTTCCTCGGGATCGTTCTGGTCCATTGTTACGGACTGTAAAGTCCACATCTTAACATAGCTTGTTGGGGGTCTTAGTGCAAGGGATGCCTTCCCTCATAATTCCTTCCCTTGAGTAACGCGTTGGCTTAGTACTTATCCCGCTTCGAGATGTCCTGTAGTTTAGAGAGTATACACTCTTGGGTATAACTAGATTGATGATCTAGCGTTACATCTCCGGGCAGCCCAGGTATCCTTGCTAGCTTGGCTCTAGGCTACACTTGTGGGCATACCTTCATGGCTCGCTGAGTATTATTGTTAAGTTCTTTGCCTCGGCAACAGCTATCACGCTCGGGCTCCGTATAACTCTCTTATTGCATTGTATAACACGTACAAAGTGTCAAAATGTATGGTTACACGCCTTAGGCCGGTTTTAGGCCTAATAGCACCTTAATCACTGGCAATCAGTGAACAAAAGCACCTTACAACATTTAACATGCCAACTCACATGCCAAGGTAAATGTCCCTGGTGTAGATATGACTCAATGTGACTCTACTTAACTACCTTTGAATCTTGACTAGAGATGTCCACAAGTCCAGGTCTTGACAGGTACTCGCAGGTAAGATCTGTGTGAAAATTTGCAAGTATCTGACTTGCAGATCCCAGGATCCATTTCCCATGGGTCAGGCGTGAGTCCCAGTCAAAACCCACACTGGGCTGATCTGGGCATTTGGCGTATATCTGAGTATGCCCCCAGGCCCCAGCTTGGCTGGAGCCACCCTCAGAGCTCACAGGGGGGCAGCAAGAGGGCTACCTACTTTTACATCATTCAAGTAGCAGCCTATTAATGGTATACTCTCGAAGTACTGACTTTGATGGCAATTTGGCGGAAGGGTTTTTGATCTCAGATCTGATCTTTAGCTCGGCAATCCAAAATTTATGTGGTTTGAGCTGACCAAAAAATCCTCATGCCAACTTGCATGCCACAGAGGCATGTGAAGCACACATGCCAGGGTCAATGCCCGCAGTGCTAGTCATGTAGAGTCATGCAAAGCATTGCTAGGGCTTACCACCGTGACCGTAACCTATGGTCTACGGTAACCGTATTACGGTCACGGTACCCGTCCCGTACCTGCTCCTGCCTTGATCTTCCACGGTACAGTCAATGGTACGGTTACCACTGTGTCTGACCGTACCGTATGTACTATTACGGACTGTATTTAAGCGCCGAAGTCAATGCACACGCCACACCAGACTCAATTCTAGCTTAGAATTATGAAGCACCACCGCCACCAGTTACATTTACATTCAATTTACACTATGTTAGCTTGAAACCATAAAGCACCACCGCCGCCATCTGTGTGGGCTTGGAGTTTATGTCGCTCGACTCACCCTTTCCCATCACCTTGGACTGTGCAGCAACCTGCTTATCCTGCCATCCTCTGGAGCATTACATTTAAAGCACGTTAGTGCGAAACTCTGGATGTGTCACCGCCGCCACATAAGTAGGCTTGTGGTGTGTTTCGTTCTACCGCCACCCGCATAAAATGCAGTGCAGTTTGTCCTTTCCTATTACCTTGGAGCTCTGGTCGCTCAGCAGCTCACTACTAGACACGTATATACACTATCTAACTAGCCTAAATGGAACAAGGCGATACCCACACAACCCTAGACAAAGTAAATTCGAAACATGTCCCTAGATTATTGTATCGCATGGTGCTTACTACTATGCAAACATTTTTGGACTATAAAATGGGCTCTGCTCTGTGTTCACTTTATTGTCTCTTCTCATCATGGCAGAGAGTTCTCTTCCACTGCCTGACATGGAGCGCATTGAAAGCACAGCCCGTTAGTGGTTGTTCAACTTCCTACACATTAATCTCAAAATTTACATCTTTAGGTCACTCTCAACGTGTTGGTGCTGGTGGCAGTATCAAGCGTGCACTTCACGAGCTACATCTTGGCAGTGATGGTAAAATCAAGCAAAAAAGAGCGCCCCACCAGGGGAGGACATGCAAGAATATTGGCCCGGCAGTTGACATAGATGGTTCCAACCCATCCGATGGTGATTACCAGGAATGAGGCAACATGGATCAGTCATCGGAAGATGAGTCGCATGGAGGTGATGATGGCATGGGTGAGATTTCGAATGAAGAAGTACCTGTTTTCTCTCACACACAACGTTGTTGCAGCTCATTTTGTACTTCATAGCTTGCAGACTCGCTTCCCACCCAATCAGATCCCAAAGGCAATCATAAAACCAGCACTCGATCCAAGAAGAAGAAGGGTCCTGCTCGCAAAAAGCAGTGCTTGATGCCCACTCTATCCTCAAGCAATATTGCACTGATTTTCACACAGCTTCCATCCGAATCTGGTCTATCCTCTTCTCAAACAACCCTAAGGAAAGTGAGTGTCCCAATATCTCAATACATGAAGCAAATCTGAATATTTTGGATCTAGGACAGACGCTCAAACAATATCCGTATTTTCTACGAGGAAATCACATGTCCGAGCCCAACAAGTCATACTGAAGGCTCAAAGTACTATAAATGTTGGTTAGGCACACGTGCAACGAAGATGGTGACCGCGAAGATGCGTGGCAACTCAAACGGTAAGGTCATCAAAGTTGCTTGTACCTTCTGAGCTCTCATAATTTATTCAGCACTTGTTGAGCATTTGGAGAGCAAGTTTCCTGCTTATCACAAGATGTATTTAGCTATCCAAAAGCGAGAGTCGGGTCCAACTGAAGATGAACTGGCAACTGCCAAAGGGGTAAAGGAGTTGGATACAGAGACGGTTGCAAAGTATGTCACAAATCTGAATAAAATCGATGGGAACATCAAGAATATGTTCCATCGTGGAGAGGTACATGCGCGCTCAGTGTTCAAATGCATCTCAAACTAACATCTACCTCAAAGGAGTCATGGAATCAAGATATCTTTGAGGACACACTGGCTCGTTGGATAGTCGCATGTGACCAACCATTTACGACTGTCAAGGATCCTGAGTTTTGTGAACTTCTTCAGTATGTGCGTCAGCCGGGGAAAGAGATCTTATGAATCCCCAATGATAAATCCATACGCCGGCGTATCATGAAGATGGGAGAAGATATGCAAGCAAAACTTAAGGCTCAGTTTGCGGTCAGTCATTAACTGTAACTGTAGTTTTGAGTTTGGTATGAAACGATTTTGTAGGAGAATAAATCCGATTTCACTATATCTCTCGACATGTGGACTTCCAGTAACGGCTATGCCTTTATGGCAATTGTACTCCACTGGGTAGATAACAGTGGACGACTTCATATGTTGACCTTTTGATCATGCTACATTTGTAGCTCATTTTAACCAGAGGAGTGTCTCATTGATTTCTGTGAGATCATTGGGGATCACTCAGGATTTAATATGGCCAATACAGTGTGGGGGACATTGGCAAAGTTTGGTTTGAAGGGCAGGGTAAATTATTTGTCCACTCTACACTGCTTTTTTGTTCACTCTTGTCACAGATAACAGCATTTGTCATGGACAATGCCTCCAATAATGATACACTTGTCGAAGCTATTGCAGATTTCAGCTCATATGAGGACATGCCATTCTCTGTTGAAGATGCCCGGATGCGGTGCATGCCACATACTGTACATCTTGCAGCTCTCAAGGTATATTTCTGCCGTTATAACATTCTCCATACTTACTCCTTCGATTTTTTTGTTTTAGTTACTTGAAGCCATTGGTGCATTGACACCTACTGAGGCCAAAAAGGCAGCTTCGGATGAGTCGGATGGCGCTTATCAGGACTTGGTAGCTGAACCTCTGGGTCCATTACCAGAAGATGAATCAGCCGAGCAATTTGAACACCTTCAAGATACAGAGCCTGACACTACTGCAATCAAGGCTGCAGTAGGGAAGGTGTGTACATATTTATTTGATCTTCATTTGATCATTGATTTTCTGGTTTTGTAGCTCCGCAAGATTGTTCGCCATGTACGTTCAAGCTCACAGCAACATCAACAGTGGGAAAAAGAAGCTCAGAGCTCTCCGCCTACAAACTCTACAAGCTGTGTTCTAATTCTAATCTTGGATGTTGAAACTCGATGGTCTTCAACACACCAGATGATGTGTAAGGTATACTTTACCAGATATACCTCCTCTCTTCTGATGGTATCCGTACAGGTTGCGCACTAAACCATTGTGATGCTGTCACAAACTATGTTGCAAAGGACAGGGATTTGTGGAAGTTCGAGCTGCTTCCAGAGGACTGGAATAGTATCAAGCTTGTCTGCGGATGGCTTGATATTTTCCGCTCCGCCACAACCCAAATGTCTACAACATCTAAACCAATGCTCTCGTCCACCTCCGCAATTTTCCGAGGGCTGCAGGATGCAATAAAAGACGAGATTAAAAACCTTCCACCTGGTTTTGACACTCGTATTTGTAAAGGGCTAGTTGATGCTCATATGAAGCTTAGTGAGTATTACCATCGATTTGATCAATCTCGCTATTTTACTTGGGCTGCCCGTAAGTTTTGTGTCCCTTCTTATGCTGATCTTCGTTGACCAGGAATGATTACAGTCCTTGATCCTCGGCTTTCTTATGAGGCTTTAAAAGGTGACTATAAGGGTCCGTTTGATAGTTCCCGCCAATCGGTTCCCACCGTGGAAAGTGGGAATCGGATGACGGTCCGCTAGCGGCATGCTGGCGTGCCGATTGTAAATTGCCTTCCCAATCGATTATCTTTGATCTCTATGCCCCCGATTGCACCCCAGGCAGTAGTCGCAGCCGTTAATGAGTGGACACAGGCTGCTATTGAAATCACACGCCTTGTAACCTTCGTAGCAACCCTGTATGCATCTGGACAATATTGGAGACAGGCTTACCATACATCGGGGCTCTCTGGTCGAGACTGGGTCAATGAGCTAAACTATGCCAGATGGGATACAGAGATGGCCGAGATGTTATGGTTGAGGAGCAGCTTGCTATATTTTTATATGCATCAGTAACAGGGCTTAGTATTCGTCACCTGGGGGAGCGGTTTCAAAGGTCTAATGACACAATTGCAAAGTGAGTTTTGGTCTATCTTATTATGGCCTACAACTTAGTTTGAAATGTAGGTACTTCCGTCTCATATGTGATGCTCTCTCATCACCAGCTTTTTATAATGAATATGTTTCCCTTCCAAGCACTGAAGATCCACCTGCACAATATCTGTACAACAATCCAAAACTATGGCCCTACCTCAAGGGCTGTCTTGGTGCTATGGATGGATCACATATTGCCTGTACCCCATCAGCAGAGGATCGTGCCAATGCCCGGAACCGCAAGGGTTTTCTCTCACAGAATGTACTTGCAGTTTGTAGCTTCAGTATGCGATTCCTTTATCTGCTTCCTGGCTGGGAAGGATCAGTGACAGATGCATTCTTGCTTTCTGATGCTTGTTTCACTGATCTCTGCATTCCCAAAGGGTATTTTTACCTTGGCGATGCAGGCTTTCCTCTCTGTGAAGCTGTTCTTGTCCCCTATCGTGGTGTTAGGTATCACTTGAATGAATGGGCCAAAGGAAGTTCCAAGTAAGTAATCTATTACCTCGTATTGCAAAGTTTCTTATTCAATGGAAATAGACCAAGGACCAAAGAGGAATTGTTTAATTTACGCCATGCCCAAGCTCTAAGGTATATGACTGCATCGTATATATCAAGCAGCTAAAGATGCAGAATGAGCAAATAATCAGTCCATACAAGTATAAAATACCCACATCTTTAACCTTATCTTTCACACCTTTCTCTTTCTTTGGACCACCAGCAATGATTCTCGTGTTCAGATAAGCCACGGCCTCTTTGTACACAGCAGATTTGAACTTATGGCCATCTCCAGCGGCACTGAGATGTGGCTTTAGAACAGAAATGAGCGCCAGAACACACTGAAGTGTCCACTTGGCATTTTTGTCTTTGACATCAGCAGCCTCTGAGTTTTTGTACTCGTGCTCAGAGGCGCGGGTAATATGCAGATCATGGGTATACCCAATTCCCTTGTTTTTGGTTCTGCCCATGAGGAGACGATGGGGGAAGAAAAGTAAGTAAAGTACGATTAACTATGATAAAAACGTGTATATCGCGCGCGCGCTAGGCCACCGGACCGTCATCCGATTCCCACTTTCCACGGTGGGAACCGATTGGCGGGAACTATCAAACGGACCCTAAAGACGACAGCGATCTTCTTTCACATCTCGAGACGAGAAAGAAACAATTGGAGGAGCATTATTTACTTAAGTATGCCCCAAGGAAGTCTACAAATCCATTGCCAGAAGCAACACCAACCGCCTTGGCTTCCGGCTCATCTCAGAAAATTAACTTTACATCCCGATACAGCCGGGGTCGGACCACTGAGTCAGTCCAAGATGACAGGAAACAATCCCCAAATCATTTAAATACACAATGTTATCTACCATGGTACTATTTAAATGTACTAGAGTACTTTACGCCTACAATACCAGTTCTCTTTATTCCTCCTCACCGAAGTACTCACTAAAGAAGACGAGATTTAGATGGATTTAAATGGATTTACATAAAACTCACTGACGAAATAGCTGTACTGAGTTGCACTAGGTTGCACTCCTTGATAGGATAGAAATGAGATTTAAATCATATTCACCTGAGAAGCACAAGTAGTCAGCTGCGGTACTAAGGAAGAAATTTAAATTGATTTAAAGAGATTTAAAAGAAACATACCAGAGAGGTGCAAGTGCTCAGTTGCATTGCAGTTCAACTTGTACATGTCTCCGAAAACTAATCTGCATCCCAGATCCACCCAGCCCCGCGAAAACCTTCGATAAGCGACACGTCCGCCTGAATATTTTTGGGGTACAGATCTTCATCGACATCGGTCAACGGTGGGGTCTCACAGATCACGAAATGCACATGCCTGGCCCATCATGAGCGCCGCTTCAACATCAGCAAGTTCATCGAGATTGTACCAAGTACAGTGTCCACATTCTTGGTCAAAGGCGATAATCCCGGTCAAGTCCAAGTACTGAAATTGGAAATTGGAATAAGTCCAAGCTCCAGTAGAAATTCGGGAAAAACCCGAACTGCACCAAATGCAAGAGTTTAGGCTAGTGGTGGTGATGAACTTGAAGTTTGAACTTGAAGACAAAAAGAAGGTAGAGCGTGACCTGCTCCATTGTTGGCCACGTGACTAATCATCATCCAGTGTTGCGGTAAATTGGTCATACCGAGACGTCGCGTGCGCCGCAGGCGCACGTGAAGGGCCGAGGCCTAATACCTGAGACGGAAGCAAACCTGCCGAGGCCTAACCGCACCAGCGTAAAGATAAGTAGTCAGTTTGACCCAGCTCATCATTTGTTTACCTGGTTCACTGTTAACAAGGTTGATGGTTGCCAACTTGATGTATTTGTACGTAAATTCCTTTCCTTGAAGATCGCCTCAGTCCTCTGCCATCTGCATATTTTTCTATAAGATCTACATCTCTTCATATGTATACGGCAAGAAATACCATCATCCACAGTACATAATAGCTTCATTTAGTACTTAATGAACAAGGTACACTTAACCTTTCGATGCACTCGAAAACTTGCTCATGAAACCTTGCTGTTCAGCAATTCTCTGACTTCAGTATCACGAACAGAGTACAATCTTACTTTGCCTTCATTGGCGGCCATTCATAGCTGCATCATCTTGAGATCTGTAAGTAACAAGATGCATACATACATACTTTGAGGTTGGTAAGTGAACGAGCAGACTTGAGCCAACCCGGTCTTACAAACAGCGCCGGCTTTGGAAATTTTTGCTTTCTACTATGTCTGTCTTTGAGCCCGCAGCAGTTCTTGCTACACTCAAGAGCTTGGAAGCGCCTTCAAAACAGGCATCCTTTGCGAGAGAATGGACAGTAAATGTAAGCATTTCATTATATGGTAGACTTATATAAATTTACAACATTTCTAGGTTGAGAAACGGGCACAGCAATGGGAGAAGAATCGATCAAAGTCTAGCCAATCTGTGAATACTGATCAATTACTGTGGGATGCACATATAGTTGAATATGTCAACTACATGCATGAAAAGCGAAAGGTCAAAGGAGCAGGCTCACCTAAAATACTTTGACCAGAAATTCCACTCTATGGACCTCGTTTCATGCCTCCAACACCATTTCATTCAACAAATCGCCAGATTTCTCCACAAATAGATCCAAAAATATTCTACATCAAACCTCTTAATATTGTTCATCCCTTCTACTATTCAGAACTTCGTCCCTGTCCCAGAAATTCACACCATAAACCAACTTGGAAAGGATGGACTGGCGCTGGTCCTTGAGAGGTACATGGCATGTTTCGGGAGGAGAGAGCACTAGGATTCCAGCTGCGCTGTCCAGATTGCGCAAGCGGTGCTGGGTCCAAGTCTGAAAACAAAGCCGAAGAAGAGAGCGGTGAAATTTTGGAGGAGGAAACAGTCCGTGTTTGTACCTCAACCACAAATGCAAAATGGCAGCACTATGAGATCCCTCGTAAGTAAATTGAATGATCTTACAGTAGTAACTAATATCCTCTTCAGGTGGAATACCCCACTTTTCCAAACGTTGTGCTCTAACACGTGAACTGTATGATTTTATAGTTGAGGTTCACCCATCATTAACATCAGGAGGGATGGCCGAGCATATCAAACGTGAGTTATTCACTATACTTGGAATTCTAGTTCTGATATCAAAATCGCAGAGTTACATTTAACAGAGTACCATAAGGATCGCCTTGACTATGTTAAACTGTATGAATTACGGGGAAATACTCCATTCAAGCCTCTCGCTCTGAAGGCCTTTTCAAGTCCATTTGATACTTCTGGTTATGACGGCACTTCAATCACAGATGACCTGATCACTGATATCTTCTGCAACTTCACTGAAACAACACGACATGAAGAATCTGCTGAATATCTACGAACCTTATCAGGTACTTTCATTCATTCCAGATTCGCTACAAGTCCATTCTCATTGAGTACATATCTACTATCTAGGTCGAGTCCTTTCGTTTGATCATACATTCCGAACCGCTCGCAAAGCAAATATTATCTCATCCGATGGAGATCTTTCCAACCCTCTCAAAGGCGGCTTGTTCGATGTGATAAATGAAGATAATGAGATTGTTTACTGGGTAAGTGCATTCAAGTGATTTTTGGTCATTGCTGATTTATGTTCTTGAAGCGTTACTGCCAGAGCATGGCTAACGATGAAATTAATGAGTCTCTCCAAGGCCTGAAGCAACGGTATACTCAACTTGATGAACCAGACCCCGATGAGGCTATCGCAGATAACTGCTGTCATATTGAATCTGCAGTAAAACCAGCATTCCCCCACACTCACGTTGGTATGGATGTTTATCATTTTGTGCATCGGTGAGTACACTCCAAGTCAGCAGCTTCTAGTGTTTTTCAATATTGAGAAATAAACTTTCAGCTATACAGACACTCTCAGTGACGGTACAAAGAACCCGAAGTATACATTAGTAGCAGCCGATCTCACGAATGCGATTCTCAAAGTGCAAGCGAAAAATTCTCCGACTGGAATGGCTGAGTACCGGAGTGCAGAGGAGCAGACTCAAAAGCTATCACTTGTGTACGACACTTGGGAACATAACGGTGGAGTATGGACTTCAAGGACTAAGAAGGTCAGGTTTAACATTCCTTTTTTTAACTCTTCAGATACTGACCTCATATTCAGGTCCATGAAGAGCAGATGAAGCATGTTCGCAAGGGCTGTCTTACACGAACTCGTAATGATATCCGTTCAGATGGTAGCCATATCGAGGGCACACACAAGGGCTGGAACAGTCTCCAGCGAGCACAACCCAGTGGACTGGTCATGATGACTGCCCTTGGGAGTGATTTTGTTCTACGCCGTAATCTACGAACGGCATGGTCGCGTCAGGGTAATTCAGACTTCCGGCCTTTGACTCGGACATTTGTGGATGAGACGTATGGCTCCCATCATATCCGTCTGGTCAACCAATACATTCAGTCCTTCAATGCTCTACTCTCGCGCAGCATCAACAAAACTGAGAACGGGAAAATTGCTCAACTACCTGCTCTTCGGCTGATCCATAGTGGCGAGAAGTTTGCACTTGTTTGCTCAGAGCATGCTCTCACTTTTGGTGGCTTATTTGTAATCAAAACTGAGTTCGATGAAGATATTGTCCCGGGTGCAGAGCTTGAGCCTGAAGTCATTTGTGAGGTTGAACCCGGAATGGCAACAAGTTTTGCGACTCTCCCATCAGCTGGACCCAGTGCATTAGAGACAATTTCAAATGTGGTACATAGTTTTCTCTCATCAGTGTTGCATCTGTGGTACTTATTACTTCTCTGTCTCATAGAAAACTGTTATAACATCAATGCCTGAGTCTTCAGGCCAATTGGTCAGTCGTATGAATATTGTTTGGTGAGATTTGCACTTATAGCTTTTCACTAGGACATCAACGATCCCAATTTAATTACCATGGACTTAGACGAGTCAGAACAGCTTTCCCATCTAACTTCATTGTCAACGGTTGCTGGAAAGCGAAAAGCTATTGCACCGGAGAATCACTCGGATGTCAAAAAGCCTCGTCTCGCAACCTCAATAAGTTCACCTATCCATCCATTTTTTTCACTTGCATCTGCCTCTGCACCCTTGCCTGCTCCTTCTTCTTTTCCCAATACTCCTGTAGCTCAGAAGACAGACGTGTCAGATCTCATTGCACCACTGCCGCTGCCACCTTCCGAACCCATGAGCTCAACTGCACCCAATGGTCCCAAGCTTTCCCGCTCACAAATATTCTTCCAATTACACACCGAAATTCACCCAGACTCGCTCATCATCAAAGGTGATGATCAGTTTTTCCTCTTCATGGATATGCGCGAAGGACTCAAATGGACGTCTTTTGGTATGACCCCAAACAAGTGGGTTACAGCAACAACAGTGTATAACCAGCGACTTTCAGCATCACAGCCTAATGCAGTACCGAAGACACCGTGTGCGTTACTGAAGAAACTTGCCGAGGTGGAGGAAATTATCCACAATAAGATTGCCAAAAATGATTTCACATGTACGTTCACTGTTTTATTTTGCTTTTTTATTACACTACTTATTGGCTCGCTTGCAGCTCACAGTGGCCAAGGGTCTGAAAGATTCTGGAAGAGGCATTGCTATTCTGTCTCACTCACAAAGCCAGGTAACGAATCTAGCTCAGTAAGTGTTTCTTGATCTTTTGACGTATCTCATTTGCTAAATGTTTATACTTGCTTTAGAGAAAGCAAGCCACATGCCAACGATGCGGTCGTATCCTGTATCCGGGACCGACAAATTCTTCTGAGAACCACAAGAGGTCGATTTGCTCGGATGGTGCTCCACAGAAGTCAAAAGTTCCAATTCCGTATCCGCAACCAGATGGTATCTTCACGAGAGGGAAAGAGTTTCATGCTCTTACCTTCCTTTCAAAGGTTCGCGAGCTCTATGGGTTGATGGCAAGTCACAGCGGAACCCAAGATGTGCCTATGGAGTATTGGGCTTTTGCCGAGTTGTTCATTTCAAACATGAAGCAAGGCAAAGATGGGGATTTCCTGTTCAATCTGTCTTGTCTCGGGAACATAGCGCTGGCTCCCAATACACCTGGCTCAATTCTTGTCACCATTGATGACATTCAGTACCTACGCGTTAGCAGCTTGCGATGATTTCTTGGTAGTCCCTATGTTACTCTTACTCTAGCTCAATGTAATTAATGATCTTCATCTTCTTGCAACATGTGAGCAAATAGATTCAAGTACGAAAAAAGATAAAACAGTAAGTTTACGATACAAGAGGTGGTCCAGGCAGTCCAATATACGTAGTAGAAATTGGATAAGCAACAAAATCACAGTCACTACTAGATACCGAAGAGTAATTTCCTGGGAAACGAAGGGCAAGAGAGAGCAAATGCACAAAATCCATGTGAGCGTAGCAAGAATTCAAGCTATCACCATCAGAGACAACTCTCCACCCAGTCTTGCTAGGCACTGGGAGCTCGTTACGAGGATCAAATATCCATAATGTCTTCCCGACACGTACAGTGCCGAACGTTGATGAGCATGTGGGTTCTGGGCACTTCCAAGTCCTGAGCGTGCATCGGAAAGGAGGTTGTACTTTGGCCTACCCGGCTTCAAGCTAACAAAGGCCCGGGCACGCAGATATTCTTGAAGGCAGTGAAGGTCAATGAGATGACCACAGGGAAGATGCCAAACATCATTGACATGGATAGCTGTACCGCCGTATGGTAGGCAAAACATGTGGTCCATATGGAGCACACAGAAGCAACAGCTACAGTAGCGGGGGCGAGGTGGCAATGAATGGGTTCGGACAGGATTCGAAAAGAGCGGAAGTCCAGAGCTACAGGTTAGGTTGGGTCATTATAGATCTCAACGAAAGAAATAAGAATAAACCCACATGCTTACACCGCCTTCACCAGCCCGCAAGCTTTTCCTTCCTCGCGTCCCTTGTTTGCTGACATCTGGTTCCTCCAACTGGTAAATACACTTGGTAAAGTAGCGATGCTTAGGCGAAAGTGTGGTAGATTAGCGAAGTAGATAAAATGGTGGCTGAATAAGAACCTTGGGGGAAGTGAGACATTGGCTGTGATGAAGCTCCATTTTCTCACTTTAGGGTAGGGCAAAAGCAAGCGGGGGTCACTGCCATGGAATCCTTATAATCCTGCAGCAAAAAGATGGCTCCCAGAGAAGAACGAAGTAGTTCTCAAGCACAAGCAGCACTCTCAATGCACCAAATTCGGATACATTGTAAATGCTGCTTGTTACAAGCAAGGAGGACATCGGTGGATCACCGTTGACCTGTAAATTGACAGTAGCAGTCCCAGTAAGTTGAAGGAATGAGAGAAATCAATAATAAAAAGCGCACCAGATCCAATGAATTATTTCCTGCCTCACGAAACACATATACTCCAAATTCCGGTGGCCAGAAAGTACTAACAACGCGCGAGAGCAGGAAGGCCCACTCTCTCCCATGACAGAAATTGAAAGATGAGGAGACGGCGCCGCTGAAGATGGTTGCCTATTGGCGCTGAGCAAAACCGTGTCAATTGACACGGTTTTGCTCAGCGCTTATTTAAAGTCACGGGGTGGCCTGAGCCAGAATCGGTCTTAATCGGTCAAATTGGTCCATTCGGTCTTGATCGGTCCAATTGGTCTGACCAATTCAAGTCTCGGTTTGGCGGGGCAGCCCAGTGTTGCTGTGCTTCAAATTTTCTCACCAACAGGTTTTCTGCAGTTTTCTGCGGGCTATCAAGATGGTATTACGTCGCTTGATTCTGTAGCTCGCCCTTGGCAGCTGAGACCCCTGCTTCATCGACATCTTTTATCTTACACTATATACAGTACTAGTCAGCCCGAATACTCTCGAAAATGAAGCAAACAGCTACCTTTGACAGAGGTCCAAGGTGAATCTTAACTTAGCAACAAATGAGCATTACATGAACTCCTGGAATGGGAAAGCGATTTCTGAGTCCAGCGCTAGCCCTCACTGAGATTGATGGTCACGAGAAATCGCTTTGACCGGCCATACATAAGAACAATAGCCACTTTCGTCCTTTGTCCACCAACCACCACCTTCTCTCTTTCCCTGTGCACCTAAGACTGATGCTAACCACTATCACGGGAACTCCCAACAACACTCTAACATCATAATCTTGAGGTTCCGATAGACATTTGACTGCACGAGGTTGAAATGGGGCAAGATGTATCTATTCAAGTGCTAACGATTTCGAGACATGTTTATTCAAAGGTATTGATATGAGTATTTTAAAGGCATTGATTTAAATGTGATTTAAATGGTTGTGGCCTCAGGCTGAGGAGAGCACAATCCAAGCACAATCCTTTCAAGTGGGCTTTAAATGCATGGACCTTGCCAAAGAGGGCGCAATAGAAGTGTGGATAGTATAAAAGGAAGTTTAAATTGATTTAAATGCGATTTAAATGCATGAGGAGAGAGAGAGGGCTATCTGCCTGGAGAGAGCAAACGAAATGTGTAATTAAATATATTTGAATAGTACGATGGTAGATAACGTTGAGTATTTAAATAAAATGGTACTCGTCTTCACCAGGACAGATGGCATTGAGGTATGTAGAGCGATTCACTCTTACACTATACTTAGTACATTAAAATCTGAATACGAGACAATACAGTTACGCCGGTAATCAAGAGCTGTAACTCGAAACCCGAGAAACAAGATGAACTCATGGAAGATTTCCGAATCACTGCTATTTCCGAAGATTTTGATCATTGCGATCCCTTACAATGGTGGTTCGCTCATCGTAAACAGTTCCCGGCAATTCATCTCCTTGCATTTGATGTCCTCTGCATCCCTGGTAAGTCGTTATCTTCTTGACTCAGGCTTAATAGTCATTGTTCTCCCCCAGGGTCCGCTGTTGCTGTGGAATGTGTGTTCTCTGGAGGACGAGACACAATCTCTCTGAGCTTGAAGTCTAATACAATCGAAACTCTAATGGTCTTGAAAGCTCGTTTGAGGCTTGCACGTGCTGCCATTGCAGAAGTCATTCAAGATTGAACTACATATTCTCCATGTACATAATACAGTAACCGTATTGTAATCATAGTCAGTACAATTTGACTTCCATTTGTTATGGCCGTTGTGACCGTTAACGGCCGTAAAAGACGGTAACCGTACCGTGGAGACTTTGAAATTTTTATATACGGTACGGTGCAAAGACTTCCGTTGGTGAAACGGTCCGTGAAACACACGGCCGTGACCGTATACGGTACGGTGGCAAGCCCTAAGCATTGCACAGTGATTCCGCAGCAAGCTTATTAAGTAGTTTCCCATGTACTAGTTTATCCTTATAGATACAGGCTCAAGGGACCCAGTTCAAAATAATTAAGAACTACCCCCACAACTAGCGAGCACTTAAACTTGTTACTCCACCAATAATTCACTAAGTATATCTCAACCTTCAATAACTGGAAGTGTTTCTGCAACTTGAATATGCAGGTTGTCATAGTGTATAATGATAATCATGGCAAGTGGGTAAAGTGCCTGGAAGATTTTCGCTAAGGTGATCTTGGAATTTTTGAAAAATTAACAACAGACTTACTGCTGAAGCCTGCCACACATCCTGACCAGTGTCTACAACCAAGAGAAAGGTATACTCACTTTTTGACACTGTTAGTCCTGCATTCAAAATTCCACCAATCATGTAAAATAGTTGTATAACCAGAAAAATTGCCCCTGATTCCACTAATAGAAGTAGAATCCTTTCAGCACAACTTTTCCTCCAGGCTGGCACTTCTCTCATTGTTCTGTGATGGGCCCTAAGATAACAGAGGTTAGACTCAAAGCTACAAAGTGATACCAAATGTTTCTACCAAGCTTTCCAGCTGATTAATGATGTTGCTGTTATGTTTACCACCATTGAAGTGGCTATAGAAACCCAGCCCAGAATGAAAGAGTCAGCTTGTGAAGCAACTTGAAGTGTAACCAGCCCAGGTACTTCAAAAGCTGGTGCAATATTGAGCCCTGGTTATGAATGGGTCATGAGCACATTGTGAGCACCACAAGAATTGCAAATTGTAATGCACCTATGTTGCAAATCATAATTATTGAAAGCACAAACCGCCAAAATTTGTCATGAGGCAATAAAACCCAGGCTCTCCAGCAGATAACAAAGTCACCAATCAGAATCTGAAAGCCAAGTCAATTGCTTAGCCAACAAGCATGCCCAACTCTCACCATTATTTGAGATAAAAGCCCCTGGATGAGTATAACCTCTAAACTTGCGCGAGGCAGTGGTTGATTTCCCATCACTTCAGGTTGATGGACAAGGTCTAATACTTGACCAAGAAGTTGAAAGTATCCAAGGATGTTCCGTACTATCAAACAAAGCCAAATAGCTATACAACACAGAACCTGCATTGCTTTGGGTTCTCTCCGGATTTTGATGCTAATCAGAGTTGAGTGGATGACTAGTCACTAAATATTGGTGAGCATTGGAAAACACCTACTGTAGCAGGCGTGTGGCAATCAGTATCCCCAGTGTGGCAATACCTACATAAGATAACATGAATAATTCAAGATCTCAGACCTCAACTATGGTCAAGACTCAAGTAGATAATAGATATGACTTGCCAGAAGTAATTGTGTAAACCACAAGGCTGATTATGCCAAGATAGTAATTGGATGCAATAATATAAACTAGCTCTTGCTCTTCTGGCATCATATGAAGAAGTTTGGAAGAAGCTGTTGTGAACTATGGCTCTCGTAGGGTAGAGCATGAATGGCCTGATGTCTTTGTTTCTCTCTGGTTTTATACTTGTGAAGCTCAAGGAATTAATAACGCACACAGCATTACAGTATCCCGAGATTACATCAGATTATAGTTTGAACTTTGATGAAAACCGAATAACCCAAGTAACCAACAAGTAATAGAGTCTAAATTAAGTAGTACACATCAACAGCTTCATACAATAATGCCCTTAGTGTCTTTGATTAGACATGGGAGCAACTCACGCTCAATGGGACCTTTAAATTCTACAGCGGTGGCACTTCCTCCATGCTGAAATAATGAGTATAAGCAGCCCAATTGCCAATGGCAACAAGACACTGGCTGGAAAAGTCCTGCATCACAAATTATGAGAGATCTGATCAATTGGGCGCTCTGCATTCAAGTAAGCGCCATGAAAACTCTTGTGGTCAAACAGAATACCTTCCCTGGAATTTTTGATACTTTACAGGTCTCAAGCTACAGCACAAACCGCATCTTAAAAAATGTGTTCATTCCTTGAACAGTTGCAACTTTTTGTGCACTGTTTTCCAACAGCAGTGTAAGTACCAGGAAGTCGCCGTGAATTCGCTGTATTGCCACATCACAGTACCATTACTTTGGCTTGTGCTGTGGATCAACTTTGGATCAACTTGATCAGTCCAAGCTAGGTGGAAATTTATCAGGTTAGCAAGGCAGTACAGATGACCCGGTCGCTTTTGCCCCTTCCTGCTACTAGAGACTTACTGACTTGCGCCGTCTCATGCCCAATGATGGGTGGCTCAATATATTGAGTATTACAGGTATTATAGACCTAAGTTTTGCCTGAAAGAGCAGGGTGTGATCGACGACTCGAACCCAGTTACTTAAATGGTACATGGAAATTAGAGCATATTTGCAGTCCGCTCGGTGACCTCGGCGTCTCCTCGTTACATGTCACCTTTTTAGCGGTTGCAGATACGCTCTATTGATCCGCATGTGCTTGCTGCTTCAATGCACAAGCACTAGGTTCTGGTCACTTGTCACATCAACCCGGGAAACGTCATACCTAATTGATCGGCCTCAATTAGCTATTGATTTTTGGGTGGACAAATCCAATCATGATATTGATAAAATCTTGTGTCATTGGGGCCTCAGCTCCATCTAAAGGAACTGTGGAGCTGAGGCCCCGATGATTCTTCATGTTGAAAAAGCATCTATTGCCTGGCACTTGTATCCGGATAATTCTTTTCAGCAACCTCATTGCCTCAGACTGACGGCATCAGCCTGAGACAATGGAGCCTGACGCCAACAACTTCCTGGTGGCAATCTCATTCATAGTGATTCTAGAAACCCTTCCAAACCTCGGACTAAGGATGGACACGAGTCCAGGTCCTAACAGGTGACCCGTGGATTTGACACATGGGAATACCTGTCTGACCCGGATCCGCCGGATCCAGGTCAGTCACAGGTCATCCTTTGGTGACTTCCGGACCTTGTAAAGTACCATTTTACTGTAGTACCAATACCCGCAGATTGACCTGCATGACCTGGATCCGGCGGATCCAGGTACCTGTTTCCCACGGGTCCGGGTCAGTCACGGGTCAGGATTATTTTCAGCCGGTACCCGCGCGGCGGATCCGGGTTGTCCGGGACCCGGAATCGTGTCCATCTCTACCTCAGACCAAAGGGATGCACTGGTTGTGTCACATGCACCCATTGCAGTAGCATTATTTAAATACCCCAGTACCTGTTGTGGAGATTATGATAATAAACCCAGTAAGCTACTGTACAGTAAGAGTGTAGGGGCATTTTAATCCCTCTGTGTTCGCATTTGATGAGGTCATGTGACTCGTTCGTTGCAGCTTTTGGGTGGCTGGACGAAAATAGGTTATTTACGGGCCTATTTAGGCAATTTCTGGGATGGTAGCTAGCCCCAAAAAGACTATATATAATGTATTAATATTTGAGCACTACTCCGAGGTGGATTAGGCACCATAAGGGGATGGATTGCATCGAAAAATCCAGATGACGTTTGGTCAAAGCTGGCTGAGCATTACCAAATTGGGTAATGCCAAAGCGGCTGTCACATGCTAGTGTAATTTGATACTATTAGTATGTATCGGAACAGGAAGCCGTCACGTGCGAGACTTTTGGCGGCGGCCCGCTTTTCTGCGTGCAGGCGCCTGACCGCTGGTAACACCTGCGTCGTCTTGCAGGTTTCAAGCTGTCCCGTTTTGGCAATAGCGCCATATTGAAACTATTGAAATAAAAGAGAGTTCTCAGCGACAGTGGAGAACGACGC